>SJJU01005146.1:0-16254 GCA_012932125.1 Conopomorpha cramerella
TAGATTTTATCCCGGGTTTCTCAGGGGAACAGAGTAAATACACGGACCCGCTCGTATTTCCCGGAAAAAGATTGTATTTAATAATTCCTAGAATAATAAATTGTAGCGATAAATGTTGCAATATGCTTTCACTATTCACATCTTAATGGATTTAATCTATTTAACTCGAGAATTAGCAACTTTCTATTTGAAAGTGTTCTTGTTACGTACATGTTGAGTTGGTGGGCTATTTTCTATTCTGCAACAGAGCTACCTACCTAAAATGCTAGTAAATTCGGGACAAACAATTGGCTCATTACGCTGCAACAAAACCATTGCTCTAGCGAACCAAGATTACTGCAAACATAGTTAGTCTTTTTGCTTAAAATGCTGGGTACAGTGCAGTTGTAAGCTTCTTAGTACGAAGTAATAAGGTTGTTTTTCGCAGTGAAAACGTATGACGCCGTGAGCCTTAAGATTTATCTAAATTATTTCTTCATGTACACATATCAGTTAACTACATAGTACAACCGTAACATCAGCTTTTCCAACTGACCTGTAGCGACTTTCACGTCGATTATTTCGTAATACACAGCAGTCAGCAAAACGGGCGAAACTTTGAAAATAGACATTTTCAGTTATCACCATTCCTATCCTAATAGTGTATTGAATGCTATTCAAAATTAAAAAGGGTCTTCCTATATTTACCACACAAAAAATGACCATTATTTTTTTCAACACGCTCTTCACTGATATTTAGTTGACGTCATGATAGCATCGGAAAGTTACATTGATTATGGGTAATTCACTTAAAACTTAATTTATTCAGATACAAAGTGCTTTAAGCATACGGACCACTTCTGACTAACTTAGAGCGATCGAAATAAACTACACTACAATTGTGTCATGCCTCATCCTTTAGGCACTTATATTTCGCAACAAACTATAGGTAAGTAAATGAAATATGTACGTGAGAAGTAACACTATTCTGATACAAAATACTAACATTTGCTTTAGTGGCTCTTCCCCAGGCCGGTGTTTCCAAGGCTAGGAGTGACCTAGGAAACGTCATATCAGCCAATTGGTTGTAAAGGATTATCGATAGAATGTTTATCTAAGTACTAAAACCAAAAATGTGATGAACTTCAATTATACAAAAAAAAACTTGTAACTCTATAGCTAAGGGAAAAACAACGAACACAAACCCCAACATGTGTAAATTATTAACACACAATGTTACGAGAAATATCGCTCACAAGTCTTACCCGCAAAATGTTCCAAACATTCAAATTCAAAGTCTACCTACTTACTATTCCGCGCTACTGAGAATCACTCAAAACAGAAAACGATATGCAAAACACATATCTACCTACTAGAGATTTGAAACACTCGCGAAAATTACTCGCCCCCGGGCTGCACACCCCGACACAAATGCGAAAGTAAATATAACCCAAGGACTCTATACTAGAAGACTGGAAACATAGTCATGAGTTATCGTCTACCAAACTTTAAAATTCGTTGTCCCTTTCTTTCCCTGCGTACGAAACCAGAGACAAAACAGAAAAGAATATTCTGTACTGACGAAGTGTGCCACAGATGCACTTTTTCCCATTCGTACTCGACACGTCATATCTCCAACCCTTTCATACAGTGCAGACGACAATAAATCTTATAAACAAAGTGCTCGACGTAAACAAATGCACGGAGGCGTCACGAACTGACAGAGGCGGTGTTTGGTTGCACGGGAAGTTCGTTATCGCGTGAAACACTGAACTAGAGACCAAGGAATAAGAGAGAAACTATTTAATTGGTGACTTTTTTTTAAATAGCACATTCAGAGTTATGATGACTTATTATTTTTATTAATTAATGTCAACTGTGGCATATAAACTGTCGTTAAATCGAAGAAGAATAATATTGGAGGTCAGATTTCTTGCACTTTGATGGTTTTACCTTGGTAGTAAAAATGGTTTCTGAGGTTATTTTGTTTTTCTATTTTTCTTATGGTAACAATATCTAGAAGGAAACTGAATTGTAAAAAAAAATGCACAATATTAATAATTAGAAATATATATGAGCGCCTGTGATCCAGTTGGTCTGTACGTCTGTAGTTCATTTGGTTGGATACCATTTCCTTAGGACTAAGTAGCAATTCGGAGGTGGCGGATTCAAGTACGGCTACTGGACGTCTACTAATGGGATTCTTTTTCATAGCCTATGTACGCAACGCAACCGAAACCCGTACACCATAATGTGTGTGAATCCTACAATGGCGATGGGCTCACCCTGTGTCACGTTCAATACGCTTGCTAATCGTGGGTACTTATTTAACAAGTGCCTCTGCCTACCCCGTTCTGGGATTAAAAGGCGTGAAGTGTCAGCTCATGAAAAAATACTTAGTTATTAAACGTAAATACTTACATATACCTCAAGAATAACTAGTACGGTGGACCGCACCTTTGGAGGCAAAATGTGTGTTTCTTAAATGTAAACATAATTTCTAATTTCATAATATTCACCCATACTTCAATTTATGACAATTAGATATTCTAGTTGCTACGATTCTGCCAAAAATCTTACCATCTCAGCATTCATTAATCTTTTCACGCACGCACGTTGTCTCCTTGTGCTTTTGACGTGCCCGCCCTTTGTTA
This sequence comes from Conopomorpha cramerella, assembly GCA_012932125.1. Lineage (NCBI taxonomy): Eukaryota > Metazoa > Arthropoda > Insecta > Lepidoptera > Gracillariidae > Conopomorpha > Conopomorpha cramerella. The sequence continues at coordinate 2,634 of SJJU01005146.1, forward strand.
AAACTTCTTTCTTTTTAAGTATTATTTAAGACGGATTCCGGATTTTGCCTAAGAGAGCAGATGGCGGAGTTCAGGCCTTACAATATCCTTAAAAAGTTTAAATCCACTGAATTACTCAACCCATTTTCAAGTTTTGTGAATTTAGAATTAAGATATGGAAGTGGATCAGAACCTTTTCTGTTGTAAGTTATTATGATCTCTGTTTGTTTTTAAATTTCAGATCGCAGTATTTTTCCATCCTTGGAAAACAAACTTCGTGAATATGCATTTCGAAACATGGTTTATCTATAGTCCTGATCGGAACTCTCATGCTGATTTTTCATGCGAACGTCATTTTAACGTTTACAAAATAAAATAAATCGCGGATCTAGAGAAAATTTGATTTTGGGTATTTTTGTTATAAATCTCTTATAACTGTGTTTTGGCAGAAATAAAGATAATTATTAACAATAGACGTAAACAGATTTTTTTGCAATCCAGACCAGCATGGGAAACCTTTTGAATTGTATGATTAATTTTACTAAGAAGACTTGCAAAGTGAAACCTACATCGAGTCGGCCTCGGCTATTTTGATGATTGTGTAAACAATTCCATGGTTTTCACAATAATATGGATCTACAAAGGTTATCTTATTTCTTTAATTTATTTATTCACAGTGTGTGTGTAAATAAATAAATAAAAGGATACATCTTGACAGGAAATACATATTTACAGGTATTATCCATTTAATATATAAAAGTAAATTATATATTCTAAATTAGTATGTTTGTTGAAAAGAGACCATAAGTCTTAATTGAAAAAAGATCATAACCCTAGTCTTATCATAATATCCCTTAGATAAGGAACCAGTTCAACACGACGTTTTCTTCTACCATTTATCTCTATCAGACGTCATGCGCATCATTCTTGAATCTTGATACGATCCATCTATCTATACTTTCTTCGGTCCCTCCCTCCCCTCTTTTATTTCGTACGTATCTAACCAATATTAATGGTACCGAGTATTTTTTTTATCTTTAGCTATGCTTTTTTCAACAGGTGTCAAAAAAGACTACACGAAATCTCTCCAGTGCTTTCTGCGTGAAAGAAAGACAAACATTCATCCATACTAAGTATAATAAAAATAGTAGGATATCGAAAAATCGGGTTCTGATCTCAGGATCAGAACACGTTCATGCGTGTTTCACGAGATTTAACTAACAGTATCAATAATATATTCGTAATAAAAAAAATACTTCACGCTTTTTAATCCCAAAATGGGGTAGGCAGCGACACTTGCTAAGCAAAGGACACTGTGGATGCAGGTTTCATCACGATGTTTCTCTTCACTGTACGAGCGTTGTGTTGCGTACAAAGGCTCTAAAAAGAGTCGTTTTGGTACACATTCAGTAACCGGAGGTTTATTCCAAAAATAATATAGTTTATTATTTTTCTCACTTTTTAAATATTCGCCTGAAAGTGACAGATGAAAGAAGAATACTTGTGGCAGAGATGAGAATTTTATGATGGATGTGTGGAGTAACTCCACTTAACAAAAAGTGTCTACGAGTGCAACAATTTTATTAAACTCCGGTATACAACAGGATAAAATAATTTTCGGTCATAAACTAAAACTGCGTGAATGTAATCGAAGGGGTAGTATAAGATTGAGGTAGGCTGGTACAACATTGGCAGTAAAATCATCATCATCATCAGTCCATATTTGTCTACAGCTGGATATAGGCCTCCCAATTGCACGGCACTGTAATCTTTTTTCGGGAGTAAAATATTAGTCTGGAATTAACTTGTCACTGGATCCACTACTATCAAGTAGTGAGGTTCATAGTACTTATTGTGCCTGATAAAACATGGTACGTAAGATTAGGTTCAAAACATGTATGATGAATGTAGTTACGATATTTGTCAGCTGTCCGCGCAGCTGTACAACACTGTTTGTAAAAATGTACTAAACGAGTATTCTCATGGATAATAAGAGCTTTTTGCCAATCCAGCGCTACCCATCTGTGATTGTGTACCAAGCACAGTGCAGTGAAGTCATTGCCCAATGCCTAACAGCAAAAATCTTAATATAAATTGACCTCAAAAGCGATTTCATATCAAATAATTTTATCGTCCATGGTCAGTCAGTCACCTTTAAAAGTGAAACACCCTTAAAAGTGGGTAAAAAAATACTCCAAAGTAGTCAACTAGAAACTATAACTGGTCTTGTGTAAACGGGTCTCTACGCATTAATATCATATAGACGGCAGCTTCCAAGACACATGAGTAATTGAGTAATGAAGTGTTAACTATTTGGTTCCTCAATAGACACTAAATGTTAGTTTGAAACAATTCCCTATTGAGTCAAAGTTCATGTTGATTGATTGGAGTACAGCGGAACCCTTAGGGTTATACGGTCGGGTTGAATTTTGGATGACTTGATGTGTGTTATGGATGCATACATATACCTCTACAGGGTGGGGCATGTAACACGGGCAAAAAGTTCTAGTGTAAATTATTTCTACCTCTTTTTAACCCTAGAAAGATCATATTAAAGACTACGTTAAAGATAATCATACGTCTCACAGACGCATATTGGTAATTTTATGTTCTTAGGACACAAATATGAATATAAATCATCTCTTGTAGCCTATTTAATAACTGTATCTAATAATGTAACAAGTAAAACAAGAAATTTGTTCAAATAAGTATATATTAAAAACAAAACAAAAGAAATTAAACCTTCTTAAAAAAATTACAAAAAAACTAAACATTACTTTAATAGGAACATCTGTCTTGACTTTCAGTCTTATTAGTAGTTATAAATTATCTTTATTCTTATTATTTAAAGAGTCTAAAAATTACATTTAAATCACAATCTGTAGAATTAAACACAACTATGGCACATATCAACTTTATGTTCGCCGCATATGGGTTTCTTGCATTTCCCACCAGTAATATTGGACATCTTACGTGTTTCGGAAGGATTTCGATTGGAGGGGTTGGATTTTCCACTAACTCGTCGATCAGTTCATCTTCGTTGTCACTCTGAATATCACCCTCAGAAAGATGGTATTCACATTCACTGTCAGTATCTGGTGAGGACTCTTGCTCCTCTTCCACTTCCAAAAATTTTCAATTTGACTTTCATTGAGTACCCTCCGATCAGACATGTTGAATGATATTGTTATAATATATATCTATAACAATAAATACTTGTTAAAAATAAAAATACATCTGTACAAATATCTGTAAAAAGAATAATATAACTTTACTAATTTTCCGCAGAAGTTACATTAAAGATAATCATACGTCTCCGGGACGTACACCACACCTATATCTTAGAAATGCAAGTACTTACCCCCGCATCAAAGCCGTCCTCCGCAAGCTCTGGCGGCCAACCGACTTAGTTGATACAGTGGACGCAGTATGTTCAATGGTTTAAGAATAACGTCAATTTGTTTTTGCGTGATACGTCTCCGAGACGTAGATTATCTTTCTAGGGGTTAGTACGATGTAGTCTGGTATACCGGAATACTTCAAACTACGTTGTTTCGCAATAAATTGTATTTAAAGTTAATACCCATGATCAAAGTTAATGTTATGCGATGTTATTGTTATGTCAACTAAATGTAATTGAAGTGCATTTAAAAAAAAGGAACGTCCATTGCTTATGTAATAAATATTGTATGGGAAGATCCTTACTTAATAAATAAAATTCGAACGTCTAAAACCACTAGGATATTAATAATGATAACTGAATATGTTACCGTATGTGACGTGTGACGGCGAATGGAATACATGTGTCACCACTCCAGCCCAACTATACCCGCCGTGGGGGTTGTAAGAGGCGACCGAGTGAACTCTCCAGTGGACGGGCAGCAGCCCTCTCTTTGAGTTAAACCACAACACGCCAACTCGCCTACCAAGCGTGGCAATTATTGGCATTTCCCCCCAAATGATCATGGAAATCATTGGGGAAGGCTCTCGTCCAGTAGTGGACGCCATGCGACTGATGATAATGATGAGCCATAATCCATAATTGCCCCAATGGTGGACAAAACCTTTGGAGATAAGCATCACATTCTGAAACTCTGTTCAGACAACGATGTCCTCAAACAACGTTTGTGCTGCTCAAAACATGCAACAGTATCGGTGATAAGCCTACTCATAATTACTCTACGCTTAATTAATCCTTACGTACCCCGGATGTAACTTGGGTTTACTTTTATGCTGTGTATTTGAGGAAATATACGACGTTTTCCTTAACCTTAGGAGCGAAGCGTACATGGGCTTTCAACAAACTCATTGGTACAAGCTGTATAGCCAGGTTCGAAAAGGCATCTTTCTGATTAATAGTCCAATCATTCAAACCATGCAGCATACAACCGCTCTACCTCTAGACTCATTTCCAAAAGATTATGAACAATATTACTAAGGATCAAATGACGATGAATGAAGTACTCAGTTAGTAAACTGTAGTAAAATGCTCATTTTTTATGTCAGGTAAAAGTAAGTTTCGCTTAGTTAAGTTACTTTATCAAAAACAGGCCTAGCTGTTTCATCCTGTCTGCGAAATCGTAGAAAAAGCCATCCACTTTATGCAATGCCAGCGTAAGTTGAACCCTACTTCCACAGAGGAAATACTTTAATGTAGCCTAGGACTCAACACATTTAGCGTTACTTTAGTGTCCCATAATTTTACACTCGAAACGCGGACCTATAAAAACTTTTTCGCGAGAATCTCTTTGAAACGAAACAAAAGCAGGCGGCAAAGGAACCAAAAAAGAATAAAATGTTCCATTTTTAAAACATCAACAACGTTGGGTGGTTGGTGTTGGCGTATGAATTGCTTCATGAATACAGAGCAGAGGTTTGTTCAGACGCGTTGTTAACATTTTAAATCTTGAAAAGGCCCATTGTGAACGCTGACCTCGGCGACTCATTTGCATACTAAAGCGTGAACTAAACTTGCGCAAAACATCACGTGTGGCTGCTCTGTCGGGTTACATTATGATTTACACGCATTATTCAATTTCAAGCAGTTTGCGGTTCACACCTGTTCACATACCTACATGTTTTGGTACCTATAGATAATAACGTCAAAAATAATAGTAGGTACATAACTACTTTTTTATTTTCATTTAAACATGTTTGTTCTGATATTTTGTCTAAATTCATATTTAAATAAAGTTAACTATATTTGCTATGATATATTTTCCAGAACGTTTTGTCCCTATGTGAAAATAGTGCAGGGAAACACAAAACAAACACCCAATTATCTCCAAATGGATTTTTTTTTAAATTTCTTATAATACAAACGTAACTAGTATTTATGAACCTATTCAAATAATATATCTACATCGTACGTGCACATCTTTATCATCGCGTACACGATGCGTAACGCAGTTTGCCTCGTGTGACATGTTCTGAGAAATAGTACTGAATCTTTATAAAGACTGAGCAACGGTCTTAGAAATAAAGTGCAGTACCATTTTTTAATTGTATGCGTTTGACCACCATCCTACTTGGTGTTACGGTGAAATATGGTTAATGATGAGGCACACTCGCCAATGAAGTACCTTTTTTACCCACGGAAATCCGTAATGGATGGCGGGGACAACGGCGGGTTTCTGTGGGGTCTCAGACCCACTCAAACCCCACGGGGACCACTCGCAGGTTATCACCGAAGCCCCTGGAATAACCTAAGCAACTACATCCAATAGTTGCCACAGCTGCGCTAGGCCCTCACAGACTATCTCCGGCATGAGGGGCGATCGACGTACCACCAGCTCTCGTTACTCTCGAGGGCGGTACCATTAAGTACTTATCTGTTCACTCAAGATTTCCACAATCAGGCTATTAACTCTATAAAGGTAAATTTACTGAAGTAGTTTCTTACTTTAGCAACGAGATTTCCTATGGCATTTCACTAGGTAACCATTGCGGTGTTAAAAAGACAAATGGGAAATCGGAATTTAAATCGAAGCGTCATTTGTGCACTATAATAAGAATCCAAATAAAATCGCCACAAATAAAATCAAGTAGTTATCTTTATTTAATTATATTCGATCAAAAAACAAACAATATAATGGACAAACAAAACAAAACAAAACTTAAGTAGATATGTAAATTAATATGTTCGTGGACACTCAGATTAAAATATATCCCCTTACAATATATACCTTCTATAGGTTTATGCTATGATGTCGACAGGTGGGATGTGTCCACGAAATAGTTAAGTATTAATTCTTTTTACAATTTTTTTCGTCAAGGCACTGTTTTTCAGAAATGCAAACACCTTTGTCATTTCTGTAATAATCCTTGATACACCTACATGTTGGAGTACAGCAGGGGTATTCTTGAGATGGACAGTTGTATCGAGACCAAAGCACCGAGCAGTTCTGAGTCGGCGGACAATTAGAAGGACAACTGTCTAAGAACTCGTTCTTCCCGCTGCAGGTCTTTTTAGCTATGGAAAGAAGTAAAATTTTAATGATAAGTAATTTATGGACATTTATTTATATCATCTTACGGAATCGAAATCATTACAGATACGTTCACAATTATTTTACCTTTGACAGGCGTCAATACGCCAGCCGATTATAACAGTCAGAGGTAAAATAACGGTCTGTATACAACAACACACGTCATGTTCCAGTATGCAGTTTGTGAGTGTGAGTGTACTGGGTAACGTTTCACTTCTTAAATTTAATAAATAAAGATATAACAAAAACACAATGTTAAAATAATGCGAAAAAATGAACTTATTTCTGATAGCAGACAACATTCTATAGGCATTGTTTTCGTGGAAATTGACAAATAGGTCCCTAACATGCAGAGAAAAATATTTCTCAGAACCGGGCCGGCCGGTGACGCAAAGGAAAATATGAATACCATGAAAAACTGCTTGGATTTCTAGAATATTCAAGTGAATTCCAAACAGTGACTAATAAAACAGTTATGTTTGGCCCGTAACTAATTAATTTTCACAGCTGCAGTAGTGCTGGTAACTAAAACATTTTTGCGTGTTTTTCACACAAGCTACATACATTCAATGATATTCTGTTCCTTTTTTTGCTTGCAACATTTTATCGTTAATGGCAAAGGAATGAATAAACGCTCGGTCGGAAATGTTTCCCGTAATGGAAGCAGAATTGAAGGAATATTTTTCTTCCCTCGCACGCCGCCGTGCAAACAATTTTGCGTTATTTGACGTTTCCTTTAGCTGGCAATCGATTTTACATTTATTGGACGTGTGCATTATTCGCATATTGTGAATGATGGTATGTTTTGTGAAAAGAAAAAAAAAATAACTGCTTGAATAAGCGATATTTCAAGTTAATTTTGTTCAACTTAAAACTAAAATAAAACTTAAAAATCAACTTAATGAGCCCTTATACAGAATCAACATACAACTTTTCGTAGTCATTTTAGTAGTCATTATAAACTTAAGCATTGAAGTAAAGTTTACCCTGACATTTACCCTGCTCAGACACAAAAAATACGTCTGTATATCTGTCTGGGGCCATAATCCAATAATTACTTTGAAAATTTAAGTAAAGCTAAACTCGCATCCAATTATGAAATCAAAATATACTTTAAAAACCTACCTACACGAACATAATCGATATTCACACAGATACTACGTTGAGGTGCAACGAGTAAATTATTTATCAATCACCGATCTGTCGTCGCCAATACCGCATTTAGGTTGTAAATTAACAGGTTTATGGAATAGGAAATATGTTGCAGTGAATAGACCTACTCTTACAGCTCAGATTCCTTTACATATTGTGTATGCACTTACGACAATCTTCCTTAGCGACACATTTGGTCTCGTTGGCTGATGCCCTCACAGTCCCCGGCTTGCAGAAGCACCCATTGACACATTGCAGAGTGCAAATACGACAGGTATCGTCATAGTTCTGACAGTTGTCTTCACAGACAGTTCCGCAATCCTTGTACTCCTCATCATCGTTGCATTGTGCTGGAGCTGGCAATGAAATTGTTCATTAAGAATACTTAATATGCTCTGCTTGAAATTCTCGATAAATGAGCTACTGGTAATTTATATCGATTGGTTGTACTTTGTTTTCTTTGATATTTTTTCTCCTACTTCTGAAATGTACTTCTGCCTCAGTTTTGTCATTATGACATAAATAAAATTGTGTATTTATATAAAGCTAGTTGAAACATCGGATCTTTCAAATTCTGAGTTAAATTTGGAGTAAATTGAGGTTTAACTGTTAATCTCTGACGATCTGCATTTAACATGTACTGTATGTGTAATCCATTGTACTTAATTATTGTTTGTGTGTTTTTTGGCAAAAATAAATGAAATGAAATCTTGGTAGATAAAAATTTGTATCGCCATTGTCCGAATTTGCAAAATGTCACCTATTCGTCCTCTCGTGTCTTCAAAGATTAAATAACTCAATAAACCATCGCAGAACTGTAAAGAACTCTACTTACAGCAATCGAAAGGCAAGACACAGGTGCCATTGTCATGTCTGTAGTAACCCTTTTCGCACACGCAGCCCTTCCCGCAGACAGCGGGGCAGAATCTGTCATCCCTGAATCTGTGCTTGCAGTCTGTCTCGCAACCACTTGTACAGTTGGAGTACACCTCGTGTGGGCCGCTACAGGTATTGGCTTTAGCTGAAACATTGATGTGACGTCTTTTAATGATACTTTATATTACCTAGCGGTATAATGTCCCAGGCAATGTTCTTCGTAAGAACCATCTCCCGACACAACAAAAAGTTGGTCCAGTCGTAATCGAGATTTGTGCTTAGTAACACATTTATCTATCAATTTTATACGAACGATAACATCTTAGGGCTTTACTAAAAATGGCAAAATTGCTATTTTGAAGATACACAAAGATCCTTGTCAGTTGTATGTCAAATACGGGATAACTAGTTCTTGTAGACCTATTATAACCGTTGTATAAGTGATAACGCGTTTATTGGTAAGGGGGTTAGTTTATTAGATATTGACTAACCGTCCTTACAGTATTCTAAGGGTACGTGTGTGTCATATTCTGGTGCGGATACCGTAGAGTTCAAAATCACTCTTCTGATATACAAATATACATACAGTTAACGCTCGTATCCAAGAGGGAAAGGCAGAAATTACAAATCACATTTTGTCACATGCCCTTTACAGTTCACATCCATACATCCTTTCATACGTCATGATACCCGGTTTCAAGTACATTTCACCAAGCCACCTTCCGCCTAAACATGATAATATGGTTCATATAATATATCCTCTTGAGGCGACGTCTACTCACTAGGCCTTCTCTCACTCTACTACTTTTTTGTTATTTTTTTCGTTAACCGACTTGAGACCACCCTCTCTACACATGCTCAATCCACCTTAACAACAACCACCACTTAAATTACTTCGAGTGGTTAAAGGGTTAACGAATATAATAGGTATACAGAAGTAACTTACGACAGTCCTTTTCACAGACACAAGTGGGGTCAGTGTCCGAGGCTCTGATAGTTCCAGCTTTGCAGAAGCATCCTTCTACACATTGTTCTGTGCAATAGGTTGTAGTGTTAGCGTTTTCACAAGTCTTCTCACAGGCGGTGCCGCAACTCTGATACTCTTCGCCTTTGTTACATTTTGGTGGTGCTGGTAATAAAATGGTATTTTTAGTAATACACAGTAGACAAAAAGGAAGATTATTATAAGTCAATATTGTTAACCGGGTATATAGGCGCGAATATAATCAAAGACAAGCTCGAGCTTACCTTTGTTATTTTACTCGACGTTTCGACGCAGTTGCATGCGTCGTGGTCACGAGTGGACTGATTATAGTCTGATTGTCTTTGATTATATTCGTTACAATGTCTGTGCGCGTTTCATTGAAAAATTAACGAAGATATTGTCATATAATGGCAAAAGAAAAAGAAATGTGTCGGCAAATGTCAATAGATTGTCTTTGCTTACTTAGGAGACGTATGCCGAAGTGCGAAATTTTCATGAGTTTTAATGTAACATACATGAAGTGGATGCGAGAAACCGAAAACAGATCTCTATATCTAGCAGTGGAAATATATGGGCTGATTATAATCTTAATACACTTCACTTCACGCCTTTAATCCCAAAGAGGGGTAGGCAGAGGCACTTGCCAAAGCCAGTACCCACGATTCACCAAGCGTATTTAACCCAACGTGACAGGGGGTGAGCCCATCGCCGTTATAGGGTTCACACACCTGTGGTGTGCGGGTTTCATCACGATGTTGTCCTTCACCGTACGAGCGTTGCGTTGCGTCCATAGGCTCTGAAAAAGAGTCCCATTGGTACACGTCCAGTAGCCGGACTCGAACCCGGGACCTCCCGGTTACAAGTCAAGTGTCCGACCAACTGGACCACAGACGCTAAGCATGCAATACATGTCAATAGATTCATTGAATGTTCGCCATACAATGACATTTATGAAATAATGAAACCCCGGAGCAAGTGAGGATAAACATCATAATAAAAAAAAAACTTACAACACTTTGATTCCTTCACGCAAACACCTTTGTCATTTCGCAGGTAACCAGTTTCGCAGACGCATCCCTGTTTGCATACCAAGGGACAGACCCTGTCGTCTCGGAAACGGTGCTCGCAGTCCCGAGCGCAGTCGTTGGTGCAGTCGGAGTAAACCTCGTGGTCACCAGTGCATGGTGTAGCTGTAAGCCAGAGTGGGCCGTTTTAAAACGAAGTTTCCTAATTGTTTTAATATACCTACCATTGAATTTTGATGAGCCCTTCACTGACTTTACTTCTATGTAGGTACAAAATATATTTCCAAGGATAGCACTCTGGTGTATTACTTTTGTACGGGTTTTTTATCCTCAAAATTAAATATTATCCTAACAATGGAAAATCATAGACAGATGTAGGTACAAAATATATTTCCAAGGATAGCACTCTGGTCTATTACTTTTTTACGGGTATTTTATCCTCAAAATTAAATATTATCCTAACAAAGGAAAATTATAGGCAGATAAAACTGTGTTATCATTATCATAAATACTTGAATTAGTGTCAGACATTTGACCATTTCTCTAATTTATTGACAAATGAATGTATACAAGCTATGTAGGACCACATGTAGTCTTCAGAACCTTTTAGAAAACTTAATTGTTGTATTGGATCCTCGAGTTGAACTTGGAGTCAATAACCATAGGTAAATAAGTGTGGGCCTCGATTAATATAAGATCAGTGCAACACTTACGACAATTCTCTGGTTTGACGCAAGTGAGATCATTAGCGGATTTTCTAATTGTGCCCTGCTTGCAGAAGCATCCCTCATCACAATAGTCGGCGCATGCTCCAGCCGTCTGGTAGTTTTGACAATTATATTGACAAGGTGAACCGCATTTGTTATATTTCTCATCGCTATTGCATTTGGCTGGGGCTGAAAGTTAATTTGGTAATTTGTAACATTAATATTTCTATCTACGCCTATTTAGTGATTTCTAATAATTACATTGAAATAAATGATACTGGTTGAAATAAATGATATAGTGACTTCAAAATAATATAGACGTGATTAATCTGTGAACCATAAAACTTCGTAGAAAAAGAAATAAGTGCCAAAAATATTAATCACTACGAAAGTGAAATACTAAGCAGTATTTATTTTCTGTAATAAGAAGTTTTGTGACCACCTTGAGTGATCAGCATCGACAATTGCCGCTATTTCGATGGCTGACACAAGCACACTATAAACCTTCGTTAAATACATAAACTCAACTTCATGATTCTAATGAGTAGGACAATGTACCTCAGGATGTATTGCACTACAACGCATTGCTAGTGTTTCCTCTTATTTCTACTATACCGTCTCTAGTTTAATATTTTCTTGGGATCCAAAACAGAGGCTCTCGGCCCCGCGGGATCTATCTTAGTCGTCACTAATTGAGCTCTGGTCTTTTCTGGATGCCGATGTAGATCCTGAATCTAACAGTCCCAGTCATAGTTATGTGAAATCCCGGATGTATAATGGAAATTGTGTGCTCGATGCAATTTTTTTTTTATTAAGTTTATTTCACTTACTACATTCGTTCTCCTTAACACAAGTTCCACTGCTGTTCCTCAGATATCCCTTGTCGCAAACGCAACCTTCACCGCACACAGCGGCGCATACACGGTCATCCCTGTAGCGATGATCACAATCCCTCTCGCAACCGCTGGTGCAGTTCGAGAATGACTCGTGAGGGCCAGTGCATTGAGTTTTTGGTGGTGGTGCTGGAAGTGTACAGAAATGTAGAATAAGCTCGCTTGTATTCTTTACACAGGTTGTCAGTAAAATATTATGTCCAATCAACTACACTCGGGAGCAATGAAATCCAGTCAGTTTATTACTGCAACCAGTAGTAAACTGACTCGATTTCTTTGCTCCCGAGTGTATTACTTATACTCAATCTATCCCTGGAGGTGTTCATTTTAGGTATATCTTAAAGCGACTAAGGCAGAAGCGACAATGCCCCCAGTTAGTATAGTACGTGAGCCTATCGCCGAAGTTGCCACACCGTATAAATCATGGTGATGGAGCAAAATGAACATTCCGATAGATTGCTGATCTAATCGTGTTTGCTTGATATTACAAATTTCGATGTATATCAATCTACTACACTTATTTAACAACCAGGTTGTTATTTTGAATCCTGGTCACAACACACTGAGAAAATACCAAGGTAACTTTAGAATTTGAATTTGATCCGATTGAAAAGGTGTGTCAAATGATTTTGTTCAAATTATATTCAAATCAGTTGCTACCTGTGAATGCAATAACTGTACACCGAACAATAGATGTATGGTCAACGGATACTTACAGCATTTATCCGGTGATACGCAAGTGAGATCAGAGGAAGACTTCCTCACAGTGCCGGATTTACAGAAACACCCGTCCACGCATTGCTTGGTGCACGGTACAGAAGTGTTGTAATTCTTACAGTTCTTTTCACAGGCGGTGCCGCATGTGTTGTGTTTTTCGTCGCTGTTGCATTTTGGCGGTGCTGGGAAATTTACATTATATTATCAAGTATACATTACTCTACTAAATACTAGTACTTCTTCAGTTTAGCGTTTTATAACTGTTCCCCTACTCACTGCCGGGGGCGACGCAAACTGTTAACATCACTTTTTATTTTGATTATTTGACATCTTTAGCTGGCTACTACTGGGACAAAGGTCATGCAACCCCTTATCCATTTAATGAACCCTATAGAAAAGCCAGTGGCACGTCTCAAATAAGAGATGAGCCCCACTATTAGGTATGGCATTGTATTGCACACCATTAAGTATATGTTTCCAACACCTTTAAAAACATCCAGAGATGCTCTGCTCTTGATGTTTTAAAGGCTCAGGTCGTGTTATAAATCTTTCTTCTCAATGTTAGAATAACTTTACCAGTGCTGCTACACTTACAACATTCTGAAACTGGTACGCAGGTGCCATTTTTGTGTCTCAGGTAATTCTTCTCACAGACGCAGCCGTTCCCGCACGATGCGGTACAGACGCGATCGTCTCTGAAGCGGTGCTCGCAGTCCTTCTCACACCCGTTGGTGCAGTTAGAGAAGAACTCGTGGGGGCCGGTGCATTCTTGAGATGGTTCGGCTGTAACAAATACAAT
>SJJU01005147.1:0-39433 GCA_012932125.1 Conopomorpha cramerella
TATGTATGCTTAGACCTTTAAAACTACGCTACGTGTTTTCATACAGTTTTCTTTTACAGACATAATGATTCTTGAGGAAGATGAGATATTATACACACATCAAAAGTGTCTAGGGATCAAGTACATTTTAGAAGATTGCAATCAAGAATATATTTTACCAAAACTGAATTCATTCATAATTTATTCAAAATGTGGTGATAAGTCATTGATACAAGCATGGGGAATTAGGTAGAAGACCAATCCAGAAGATTAGATTTGATTTAAATAAATTAGATTTTTTTAGGGCTAAAAATGTTCTTGATTCCTAGACACTTTTGATGTGTGTACATGCAGATAATAGCAGAGAAACACTGTTAATGGTGTATATTAGCAAAACAAGGTCTGCATCAGCTAGTTCATCATCAGCCACATAACGTCCACTGCTGGACGAGGGCCTCCCCCAATGAGATCCGTCATTTGGGGGTGAAATGCCAGTAATCGCCACGCTTGGCAGGCGGGTTGGCGATCGCAGTGGTGTTGTGGTTTAACTCACAGAGAGCGCTGCTGCCCGTTCTCTGGAGAGCACCCTCGGTCGCCTGTTACGACCCCCATGAGGGGAAAAGTTGGGATGGGGTGGTGGCACATGTATTCTATTCGCCGTCACCACACGGCTAGTGATTTTATAAGTCATTCCTATTTCCATCCATCTCCAGATGATCTCGACGCTCTATTCATCAAGTACTTCAAAGGATCCTTGTCAGAGACGGAGCAGGGTAAACTGGAAGATGTGTTTGAGTTGGCGCGCCGCCCCCAGCACGTCTCGCGAGCTACGCTAGCCAACGATGTGGGCTTCAGGGTTGTAAGTACACATACTTTGAGAATTTTTCCCAATAACAAGCAGAATGGCCCAAGCGTACGTACATACTAAGTGTCGGAATCTTATATGTAGAGGTATATAAAAATGAATTGCTGTTCGTTAGTCTGGCTAAAACTAGAGAACGACTGGACGGATTTGGCTATTTTTGGTCTTGAATTATTCGCGGAAGTCCAGGGAAGGTTTAAAAGGTGTATTTGATCCAATACACGGAGTGCAAGTGCGACTTCCTATGGCAAAAAAAATGTTTACCGGGGACAGCCAGTACTATATAAATCTAATATATACAATTTCCATGTCACAATGTTAGTTACCGTACTCCTGAGAAACGGCTTTACCGATTTTTACCAAATTTTATATGCGTATTCAGTGTGTCTGAGAATCGGCTACTATCTATTTTTTATGCATCTACCAGTTGTATTTCTCCCAATACACACGCAACGGCAACTTATTATGACAAAATAAATATTTGCCGGGACAGCTAGTTTAATATAACTTTAACAGGTTCGTCTACCTATTTATTATACTATGTGGTACCTATTTATTACCTACGTAAGTAATCCCCGCGTAATTGCATTTTGTGATAGTTAATCTGTAATCCTACTAAACAATAATAAATGAAAATGAACGGCCAAGTATCAATATTTCATCGTAAACAGTTATGAGATATAGGCAAATAACCTAGTCGTTTTGTGAAATCGTTTCGAGAAAAGAATGGTACGGGACTACGCTTGCTATGATTGTTCTCCGTCTTGCTTGACGACGATTAAACCCCATGGTGGCTTATTCTGGCATTACAAAGACATATAATACACACATCAAAAGTGTCTAGGGATCAAGTACATTTTAGAAGATTGCAATCAAGAATGTTTTTTGTGAATTGAGGGGCCCGTTGGTGTAGTGGTCAGCATGTCTGCCTCTGCTCCATAGGGCCGTGGGTTCTATTCCCACCGCTGGCAGGTATTTAGGTGATGAGCTTTTAAGTACTTGTTGGATGTGTCTGGGTGTTTTATTTATATAAGTATGTATTTAAAAGAAAAAAAAAAGCATTTAAGTAAGTATATTTCGTTGTCTGATTTCCATAACACAAGTGCTTTAGCTACTTAACATGGGATGAAGGCAATGTGTGTGTTGTTGTAAAAAAATATTTATTTAAAAATATTTTATTTTAAGAATATATTTTACAAAAGCCGAATTCATTCATAATTTATTCAAAATGTGGTGATAAGTCATTGATACAAGCATGGGGAATTAGGTAGGAGACCAATCCAGAAGATTAGATTTGATTTAAATAAATTAGATTTTTTTAGAGCTACAAATATTCTTGATCCCTAGACACTTTTGATGTGTGCCGTAATGAAGTGTATTATATTTTTATTTTAATCCTCCCAGAGCCTGAGCTGTATCATCTGCCGCAGCGCGTTCGCTGCGCTGTTCCAGTCTGTGAACGAAGGGCAGTCTGACGAGGAGATCACCGAAGTGCTGACGGGACTCTGCTCTCTGCTCGGCATTCAGAGCTACACAGTGTGCCGAGGAGCTGTGGCACTTAACATGGTAAGTAAAAAAGGTAAAGACATGGATGGAAACCTATCTCACCTCACATATCGTCGCCTTAATTCTAATAAAGCATAAGTCGTTTCGAGCAATTTTTGTTTTATTTGTCATTTCGATAGAGTAGACAAAACTACATTCATCACTTTGACCAAAATATTGATGTGAGTTATTGTCTATTACTTTAACCGAATTTGCTCTCTTTCTTACTAAGAAAGTTTGTGAACGCAAGAAAGAGATGAATGTAGTTTTGTCTACTCTATCGAAATAACAAATAAAACAAAAATTGCTCGAAATGACTTATGTTTTATTAGAATTAAGGCGACAATATGTAGATGTAAGTATGATGATACGGGGCGTTTCCGCAACTCGACGTCCCATGCGGCTATTGTGCGTGATTTGGGTGGCGCTACTCCAACCACCCCAGCTCCTCGAGGAACCGTAACAAACCTTTGTTCAACAAACCATCACACATGTCTAGTAAAGGTTATGGCATTAATTGGTTACGTCAAACTTGACAGCGCTCTTTCTACGTATGTATATGTTGGATTGGAAGTCTACATTATAGTTGTGTCTGATTATTCCTTATAGTTAAGTAAATAACTAACTACATATAACTCAATATTGTTCACCGGGTATATAGGCGCGAAGAGCTTACCTTTGTTATTTTACACGACGTTTCGACGCAGTTGCATGTGTCGTGGTCACGAGTGGACATTGCTCATCATCATAACTACATCAGCCACATTCGTGATGAATGCAATAGGCAGTGGTGTGCACTGGCTTTTACGACAGGGTAGGCAGTAATCCCCAAGGATTGACACCTATGTATAGGTAACTTGTCTTTACGAAATATAAGTAGGTACCTTATCTATCTACTCACCCACAAAACACAGGACCTTGGTCAACCTATGTCGTGAGTACAACAAAAAAGATCTAATAATAACTCTATTATTAGTTCGGGTAACCATAATACGAAGATAGGCAGTGTCTTTTTGCCTATATGGTGTGCACGCCACTGGCCATAGGTCGGTAGGTACGTATACATACATGTATGATTTTATTTAGTATTCACAAACTTTATCTTACTTAATGTGGTTAAGTTATCAGCGATTTCCATAAACGTTACTTCCAAATCGTGACGTATTATTTGGCAGCGAGGTGTACCAATGTATTTGAATGTCTATCTTACCTAATTCAACTTTTTTTCAGCCAATCCTAGTGTACATAATAAGGAACACCCCGGAAGCCCAGCCAAACACGTTCTGCGGTCTGGTGCTGCAGACGGCTTCAGACCCCAACGTCTGTCCAATCAACGACCCCCGTTTCGAATGGACCGTCGATTTGCCTGAAATTGGAGAGGTTCCTGTTCCGGTAAGAAGAGAATACATAAGTCTTTATACCCAGTTTATTTTATTGATCCGAAGTTTTCTTCTATATTTCACTACCTATTATTAGTTCGAGGGAAGGAATAGGTGAACGTTCAACTCTTACAATTATATTTTTTAATAGTTAGGTAACAGGTTTATGATCATAGAGATTATTGGGGGAGGCCCTCGTCTAGCAGTGGGCGTGATGTGGCTGATGATAATGACGATAAATAGGTTTGTTAACCATAGGTAAGTACTTCTGGCCAAGAGCCTATAGCTAGAGGGTTTTAGAGTTCAATGGATTCACTGTTATTTCTCCTGACGCCTCCACATCACTCACAGACATGACAGTCCCATAGCTTATTGCCGCAGCTCGCAGATCACTTATTGCTGAAACGTGCGCACGCGCAATGGGAAAGCTTAAACAAATAATACCTAATGATTGAATAGCAATAGGTATTAATTTCAAACTGTTTTCCGCAGCAAGTCTCCAGCACGCCTCTCAAGATAGCCGTTCTGACAGATGCCCACATCGACCCCATGTACGAGGCGGGCGGGGTAGCGGAGTGCGACGCCCCCACCTGCTGCCGCTACGGTCAAACGCCGAAACAAAACTACGCGTATCAAACTAAAATGGACTACAATCTTTTGAGGAAGAGTGTGGTCGAGACTGATGATGGTGTTGCTATAAATTTGGATATTGCTAAGGAGGTAAGTAGTCGGCTGGGGATGCCCTTGGATGCATTGGCTAAGATCGTTCCGGGGGCCGCGGCAATAACGCGCGAGTGGGGTTTTAGTGGGTCCGAGGCCAACATAAACCCGCCGCTGTCCCCGCCAGCGGTGGGGTATCCATAACGGATTTCGCCACGATAAAAAAGGGAGGTATCTAGTGAAAAACAGCGCATAGGAGGATGATAAAAAACACGAGAATGTGGTTCGCAACTGCTTCACTGTATTCAATAATGGCACAATAGAACTCTTCAGTTATACATAAAATACACACATCAAAAGTGTCTAGGGATCAAGTACATTTTAGAAGATTGCAATCAAGAATATATTTTACAAAAACTGAATTCATTCATAATTTATTCAAAATGTGGTGATAAGTCATTGATACAGGCATGGGGAATTAGGTAGGAGACCAATCCAGAAGATTAGATTTGATTTAAATAAATTAGATTTTTTTTTAGAGCTGAAAATGTTCTTGATCCCTAAAATTCTTGACACTTTTGATGTGTGTAAAATACAGTTATATGTACATACAAATGTTTCAAAATGAAAACAAAACCAAAGTTATCACTCGTATACGATTTATATTAATATTCGTAAGGACGTATTGTCTGACTTGAGGCGCCATTGTCGGCACACCTCAGAGGAATCAAATACATGGAGGAGAACTATATCACACAAAGACGTAGTTATGTGTGCGTGTTCGACTAAGAAACAAACTTGTATAGTCTTTCTCTTTTTGTCCGAAGAGTAGATTCGTATAGAGAAAGAGATCGCAGTATTTTTCTAACTTCTTTGAATGGCAACATTAGCTTTTATTCTTTTTTTTTAATTTCGGGAGCGTGCCGGCCGCCATATTATGTTTGTTGTTCTTGACAAACAAATCAGTGTCGAATTTTTTATTTTCGTGTGAATCGTGGTGTTTTGTGGATGAAATCTTGCACTTTGCAACAAAGACGCTTATTTGATAGTTACTAAATATGTCTAAGTGCTCTATAAAACAGTGTAGATCCAGGGGGAACAAGAATCAGCCGCTGCTTACATTTCACAGGTAAGCATAAAAATACTCAATAGAACCATCACAATGACTCTCACGTGGTAATTAACATGATAGTGTACGAGTATACTACAGGAAAGACATGGTATAGTTTTGTAATAGCTAGTATTTTCACATATTTTAACATTAATATTTTGCTAAAATAATCATGTAAGTGTTGTTCTTTGTTATCGTCATGAGTATCGATAATTCGGCTGGTACATTTTGTGTTAGCACCTAGGTACCTAGATATTCAGTATAGAACTATTCTTAATTAGATGTTTTGACTTGGTTGGTCTTGGATCTTCAAACTTTTACTTAGTTTAATTAAAAGTTCAATTACCACAAAACTACTTATTTATTTGCAGATTTCCTCAAAATGAAGATATGAAAAGGAAGTGCTTCAAAGCAATCGGCAAAGAAAAAATATCAATAAAAAAACCAAGAATCTCTGTGTCTGCTCCTTACACTTCAGTGAAACATCTTTCAACAGAACACTGAAGACTTCGTGAGAGAGGGATGTACCTACTTCTGATTTTTTTCTGAATGTTTTCGCTGTAAATATATTATTAATAATAATAATCCGTTATTTTTTTTGTAAGATACTTTTTTGTACCTGTCTAAACTACCTATGTTGCTCCATTGAAGAGCTTCTCATTAGTGTCTTTTTTCAAACAAAAATACATTCATGCCATATTATTCCTTAGGAAGGGTAGGCAGAGGTCGTTAGAGGTTATATGGCTTCTACACAATAAAGGTACCCAACATTTAGAAAAACAACAGTGAAAGACCCAAACGTACGTGAGAGTCAGTCCATCGTTCGTTGTACACTAACCTGCGGCGTTTATAACGAAGGACCACTCCATTACTACATTCTCACAAACTTCTATGATCCCATGTCTAAATTTTACTTTCACCCGATCAGAAATGTTAGTGGATCTATTTACTAACCATCCTAAAAGTAGCTAGGAAACTTAAAGAAAAACTTTTTCATACAAGTAATTGACAGTTGTTTTTTTTTAAATAACTCATTAACACCCAATCTAACGGTTTATCATTTATTTATAGAGACGGACATACATATTTTTGGTTTTGCTGCAGTCGGCAAAAGTATATCGATAACCTCTCTAATTATTTTACAAGGCACATCCTTATCAAAGTCGGCCATCTTATGTTTCTGCAAAGTTTAGGTATGCAGCCAAGTAGGTATGCTCAGTCCATAGATTTATTTGGTCTGAGTATAAAACTCATTAGCTTATAAACAAAACAACTAGATAGCGCAAAAAAGGCGGTTTTTTTTTTTTGTTCAAAGGAAAAAACTATATAGGAATGTCCATGATTTTCAAACTTATGTACCTATTTCTCAAAATGAACTCAATCAACAAGGACATTCCCTATTCTTTGCCAGTCAGTACCCTTCATATAGTAAAATGAACTCTTCAGTTTCCTACTTAAAAACTTTTCCAGTACTCCAGTACGGAAGACCTTAAAAATTCGGAAGTGTTACGCTTGAGCAGTCTCTGTATCGTTCGTATCGTACCAGAATTTATAAAGTAGTTGTCATCCAGTGGTCGGGTACTTGACTTGTCATCGGGAAATCGCGGGTTGTTTTTCAGAGCCTATGTACTTAGGTAGGTAGATACGCAACGCAACGCAACGCTCATACGGTGAAGGAAAACATCGTGATAAAACCCGCACACCACAGTGTGTGAACCCTATAACGGTGGCTCACCCCCTGTCACGTTGGGTTAAATACGCTTGGTGAACTGGGCATTTGCTTAGCGAGTGTGTCTTTCTACACTTGGGATTAAAAGACATGAAGTGTATTATTTCAATATATATATACATATTCATAATGAAACTTGTCATCGTCATCATTAGCCCATACTTGTCCACTGCTGGACATAGGCCTCTCCAATTACACGCCACTGTGATCTGTTTTCGGCTTCTTGCTTCCAGCTTCTGCCAGGAAACTGCCAATGAAATTTGTAGATATGGGAATGCCGCTTTTAAAGGAAAAAACCTTTTTAAAAATAAGGTTTTATTTAAAAAAAAAAGAATTAAAATACATATTATAGTACCTACATTGCAAGTAAATAAAAGCTTTTAGAAATCAATACCCATGTTACCAATTTAAAAGGAAAAAATCTGTACTGACAAAATTACAAAATCTTATCCTTTGTTAGTTTCTCGCTCACTCTTGTGAAATCTTGTATTTGCCCGTCTCTTTTTTTACTGTCAGTATCTCCGTATTGCATTTGACATCCGTAGTGACAGTTGTTGGTCTGACAAAAAGATCGTGCTCTATCTGTTCAATCAATTTGTGTGTTTCTTTCCGAGTTTTCCTGTGGTGCGTGAGACACGTACGTGTATATTTTATCGTATTTAATTTTGACTATCATTTTGTGAAACACTTATTTCTTGAAGTTTTATGATAAATTACATTACGAACTAATCGTTAATAAGTGTATTTCTGTTCTATGTTGTAATTTACAGTACTTTTTACAGCGAGTCGTTCAGTTAGTCGGCATGTCGTATTTTGCGGGTCTCGAATCGCTTCATTTGTGGCCAGACCGATGATGTGACTTCTGATCAATAAATTTGATTTTGTTGCTAGGTCTGCCACAGGCTATCAAGATGGGCGCGTACAGATATATTCAGGAATTGTATCGCAAAAAGTTGAGCGATGTTATGCGCTTCCTCCTTCGCGTCAGGGTTTGGCAGTACCGCCAGCTCACCCGCATGCACCGTGCTCCTAGGCCCACAAGACCCGACAAGGCTAGAAGGCTTGGATTCCGCGCTAAGCAAGGTTATTTTCATTTACTTATTTCCTTATTTTTGTTGCATTCCTTTGCAGTATCTGGAGTCGAAACAACTCTTGTTACCAAATATATGAGAGACATTAGTTAGAGACTCCTTCTATGTGTACTGTGCAACTGTGTTTAATAGCAAAACCACTTCATTTAAAATATTTATTTTAGGTTATGTGATCTTCCGCATCCGTGTCCGACGTGGTGGCCGCAAGCGCCCAGTTCCCAAGGGTGCCACCTATGGCAAGCCCAAGAGCCACGGAGTCAACCAGCTGAAGCCCACTCGCAACCTGCAGTCCATTGCTGAGGTAAGTTGTTATACACATTTTTAGGTTAACCCGGCAATTGCTAAAGCATGTTACTACCCTCTGCTTAATAGGGAACATCTATAATAACAATAAATAATCTATTGTCTATTTTACTGTCTGTAAATGTCCTTAGATACAACTTAAAATGTGATATATTTTTAAATTTTGTTCATTTTAGTATGTTTTTGGGACTATTTTATAAAATTTAATGCAGCACATATTTTACCTGTGAACAAGTTACATTGAAGTTAAAAACTATGTTTTCTTTTTCATTAGGAGCGTGTTGGTCGCCGCTGTGGTGGCCTCAGAGTCCTTAACTCATATTGGGTTGCCCAGGATTCATCATACAAATATTTCGAGGTTATCCTCGTTGATCCATCACACAAGGTAATTTTTTTAACAAACTAAATCAAGCTTCATGTCTTGCAAAATAAGCCCCACTAGCAATTATGGAATGAATGTTTTTCCATGCACCAATCTGAAAATGATGAATTTTTTGTCATGCACCAATCTGAAAAGTTTTGCTGAACACTTCACCTTTATGTTATCTGAACTGAATCAGAAGAATTGAGGGTTACATAGTAATTAATATTTCTATTAATCCATACGTTTTTTTAACAGGCTATTCGCAGGGATCCCAAGATCAACTGGATAGTAAATGCAGTCCACAAGCATCGCGAGATGCGTGGACTTACTTCTGCTGGCCGCAGCTCACGTGGTTTGGGCAAGGGTCACCGTTTCTCACAGACAACTGGTGGTTCCCGCCGTGCTGCCTGGATCAGGAAGAACACCCTGCAGCTGCGTCGCAAGCGATAAACATGTGGACTTTACTCCAGCTGACTTTCTATTTGCCTTTACTATTGTGTATTTTCAAATGGAAAGCCAATGGATTTTATTAAACTATAACCCCAAAAATTTATTTTCTTATTATACCACCAAATAATAGTAGAATATTGAGGAGGGATTATGTGTAAGTATCAAATATTTCACAACCAAACAAGGTTAAATAAATGTTAATCTTTTCAATATTAACATAATTTTCTCTGTGTACAGGTTGACTCCACAGTGGAAGAGAAATCACCTCAACTTCTATGGTGAGAATTTTACTTTTTGTACACATTTATAACATTTTTACATGATGATTATTCTATGTCATGCACCAATCTGAAGATTTATGCTGAATACTCACCTACCACTTTTCTGATTTCTTTTTTCTTTCTCAATTTCATTTATTGTATATGCAGATTTAAGAGCTTAATTTTATTTCAGCTTCTACTGAGTGAGCTGTGGACCAAATCACAAAGACTGCAAGGATCAATGGCATATTGATATGATGGTGAGTAAATTTTTAATAAAAATAGTGAAAACAGACAAAAATAGTCTTAGTAATAATAATAATTAGTCTTAATAATCACTGTAAAACTTGGTTCAATGTGAGCTGTCACAACTCGTATTGAGTGATTGTTGACCCATAATGGGGTAACAGACAATTCAGTATATTATTTCCTATGTTATCATGACTATGAACTCAATGATGATATAATGCTGTATGAATGCGCAAACCTTGATTACCACGCATTTAAAACTTCCTTGGATGGCTGACAAATAACAGGTCCATTTGTAGCATTTATTATTAGTTATATCTAGTTAACATTTGTTACTTCTTTCACAGGTTGATGGCAGGATATGTCAAGGTTTTCAGTCAAAATCACTAAGGTGAGTTTCTTGATAAATTTATGTAGTTGCTCCAAATTTTGTAGTTTACTTGTTAAATTATTTATTGACAAGATGACAAAATTTGGACATATTAAAAATCTTGTCTAGGTGAGGATATTGTTAGTTACATTTTCGATAAACCTCAATCCGGCAAGATACAATGAAAAATAAAATTAATTGAGAGTTGGCTGATAAAAACATAGTATTTATATTTAATACGCAATTTTCTTTCGCAGGCCTCTCTAGTCTTGGACTGTCACTGCTGAAGATCGCCCTCAATCATCAAGACTGCATTACATAGATACATCAGAACTACTGATTAGGAGAATAATTTGCTCAACGCTGCGTATCGCATGTTGAGGTGCATCATACATAGTTTAGGGAGACACATACCCTGAAAGGAAAAGATCGGGCTTGATTTCATGAGAGCTGAAGCTGGAGAAGAAAACGATCTTCAATCTGTTGGATTGATAACCAAGAGCATGTATTGCAGTTTGTCGAGTTCTTTTGGGAAAACTTCGTGTTCATGGAGGAACTACTGATTCCTAAGCAGAGCGCAAAATATGGATTAGACAACCAACGCTCCTGCCGGACGTCTTGGAGATAGCATGAAGCAGTTTTTTTTTTTAATAAAACTGATAAATTAATGTTTTTTTTTTTCTTTTAAAATTTCTTGAAATCAGTGTTGGGTGGGGTTTATCTTTCTAAAGACAAACGTCTAGAGGTGGTGGTAGACTTGAGCATCCACTGATAAACATTTTAGCATTGCTCAGTTCTCGGCTGTTCTGTTACAAATGAAAGCTCCAGCCTATCGGCACCTTTAGCCATTTTTCAGCAGCAAAACTCGATTGTCATTAAGTCATTCAATATTTTGGGAAGGATAGTTATTAGTTGGCATACATCCATAGCCAGCCTGAGCCACATATGGGCCTAAGTCTGGTAGTTGCATCGCTCATGTCAGAGCGATGCAACTACAAGACGTGTGGCAGACTTGTCATCCACGTCCCGCGCAACATCCAGAATTATCCCGTTCCCGGAAATCATCGCTGGGAAGACAATCTCTTCTGCTATATATGACTACCATTGCCTCCCTAACGACCCGAGAGTACTTCCCTCGTTCCTTGCTGAGTAAATCGGAGCCCTCTTTGCCCACCCTTATGATAAGACTAGACATCATCATCAGCCCATACTTGTCCACTGCTGGACATAGGCCTCTCCAATTGCACGCCACTGTGATCTGTTTTCGGCTTCTTGCATCCAGCTTCTGCCAGCCATCTTGCGTATATCATCAGTCCACCTTGACTGAGGGCGTCCTACACTCCGTTTGCCGAGACGCGGTCTCCAGTCGAGAACTCGTTTTCCCCAAAAAAAATTTGTACTTGGATGGACAAGGGAGCAGCCTCGTAGAGGCATCTTATCACTTGGATGTATCGCCAGTCAACTTGGCAACGCTGCAGAGACTCCAGAACGGACCAGAGCTCAAACCGAGTCAAAGGCCTTCTCATAGTCCACCAATGCTAGACTCAGGAGCAGATAATATTCTCTATGATCTGCCGCACTGTGTGGATGTGGTCTATGGTGCCATAACCGCTCCGAAATCCAGCCTGCTCCGGAGGTTGAAATTCGTCGAGTCTTCGCGCAAGACGGTTTGTGATCACTCTTGAAAACAGCTTGTAGACGTGGCTTAGAAGTGAAATGGGTCGACAGTCTTCAACAGGGTTTTATATCCCTTTTTGAAGACTCCACGCCTCCGGAGTTCTCCCTTCGAACAGGACAGCATTAAAAAGCTTTTGGAGCTCCCTCAATATCGGTTTACCTCCAGCCTTCAACAGTTCTGTTGTAACGCCATCCTCTCCTGGGGCTTTTCCGTTTTTGAGCTGTCTAATGGCGTCTTAATGTGGCTCCAGAGTCCCCATTTTCGGGATCAGGACGAGATGCATGCGAACAATCGGCCTTAAAAGTCTTCGACTTCCGAAAGGACTGACGGCTTCGAAGTGACGACTTCTCCACTTGCTGTGGTCAATTTCGCAAGGTGGCTTCTTCCAAGAGATTGTACAAACACTTTTGACCCCCGATTCTGCTCAATCGCTCTTTCTATTGAAAGTGTACTGTGGCGTCGGAGGTCGTGCCGCACGTGCTTACTAATCTCTTGGTTTAGAGCCCGCCTGGCTGTCGAAGTGACGGGCGGATTTTCAGGCCGTTCCTTCATCAGCCGTAGTCTCCTCAGAAAGCTTTTGTTCACGTCTGCTGTGGTTTCCACGACAACGAATCGGTTCTCCAAACTTAGCTGGAACGCTTCGGATCCCATTATGGTTTGAAGCATGGCTGGTTGGAGCTTGGCTTTCATCAGACGGACACGTTCAGCCTTAAGGTTGATATTCAGAGAGCCTCTGACTAGTCGGTGATCGCTACCGGTATTGAACCTATTGATCACAGAGACGTCTCTGAATATGTGCTTTTTGTTCGTCATGATGAAATCGATCTCATTTTTAGTCATAGTATCGGGGCTTTGCCAGGTCCATTTCCTTTGGGGCTTTTTCTTAAAGCATGAGTTCATCAGAAATAGCACCTCTCGTTCGAGGAAGTTTACAGCATTTGCCCCCTATGAATCCTTGTTCCAAATACATGGGATGCTACTGCCGATTCATTGCAATTCTGTACTCCCACTTTAGCGTTAAAGTCCCCCATAACAACGCTGTAATGCGTCTTATAGTTGTGGAGTGGAGGGCCCTCGATATATCATCGAACAAGTTCTCCACCTCATCGACCGAATGTGTCGAGGTCGGTGCATACACTTGTACCACTTTGAAACTATATAAAACTTATATAAAGCTATATAAAACTTACCTCTCGGTAAGTTTTATAACAAGGTATGCTACCCTGTTGGACACACTAGACACTTCCACAACGTTGTTACACAGGGACTTATTCACAAGACACCCAACGCCGCCTTGGGATTGTTGGTCTCCCTCGCGGAAGTACATTAGGTGGCCCGATTTGAGGGTAATGGTGTCTTCTCCCTCTCTTCGGACTTCGCTTAGCCCCCAATATGTGCCACCTAATTTTCCCAAGTTCCACCTCGAGTTGCGCCAGATGCGAGTCAAGCCGTAGCGTCCGTCCGTTGTACGTCGCTAGGGTCAGTTGCTTGTGGTGGTCTCCCATAAACCGGAGATTCTTCGCACCCCCTGCTCCCACGTTACCGTGGTCGCCACCGTGACCATGAATAGCGGAGCCGCCGGGAACTGGGAGCCGTGGCCTTTTTGTGCTCAAATTGGAAGTAAATGCCCATAATCGGCACGCTGGGCAGGCGGGTTGGCGATCGCAGTGGTGTTGTGGTTTAACTCAGAGAGCGCTGCTACCCGTCCTCTGGAGGGTTGCCTCGGTCGTCTCTTACGACCCCCATAGCGGGAAATGTTTGGCTGGGGTGGTGACTCATGTATTCTATATTCGCCGTCGCCACACGGCTTATGGGACTAGTAGATATTGAGTATTCCAAAACTACGTTTCTACCTATACTTACCTTGTCAAGTAATTTGAAACATACTACACCATCACATTAGTTCTTTAGTTTCCTGTCACATTAGTCGCCAAGCCACCGTTACCTTTAGCAGACAGAGCGTTTAACATAGTAGACACTTTCAATTGAATGGATGGAAAATGTCTGAAAAATGGAAAAAACAAAAAAAATCTTCGAAACTGTGTTAAGTTTCTCCGTTACTAATTCAGGTTATCATTATCGACCGCGTCACAAAAAAATAGGAACGTACTCATTCCTAAGGCCGAAGACCATCAGACAGATGTGTCCAGCCGGCTAGAACTAAAGCTGGCTTATACGAATGAGTAGGTACGTAAATGAAAATGCAAAAATCAATCTCTCGTTTTATTTTACATCAACTTACAAAGTAAATAACAATTTTCGACAATGCAGCATAGAACGTTAAAATTATTAAGTAGGTAATTTAGCATGATTTGGTACTTGCATACTGTTTTTACCTAATATTATATTTTGTATACGCAGACCGCAATTTTATCCCAGTACATAAAAACGAAAATGATAAATTAATAAAAAAAAATCAACTAAATTAGTAAAACATATCACAAGATCCGTCAAATATTCAAACGAACTTACATCTAAATAACTATCCACTAAAATAAATATAAAAATAACTGATATTTATATTACAAAACTTTAAATAACGTAAGTGGACGAATGGCTAATTAAATACGTGGAATTACGCAATAACAGGGTTCCGTATCACACAAATAAATAAAATCATCGACTGTGACACTTATGCATAGAGATTCTGTTACGCAGGTGAATAATATTACTGCTTGCGTAATGTGCAGTTCCCAGTAAACCGGAGACTCGTGTGTACGACCGCTTTGTACAATCGGCCAAGAATCTGTTCTACCACCCTAAGGTGGACAACGCTCCGTTGAATTCCTGCACCCCTAGCAAAGCGCGGCAAGTAAGACACGACAGAGCAAATACGCGCTGTGATTGGCCGTTATGTCACACATCGTGCGACTCAGCTTGTTTCAACAAATCGCAGTCATTGTCTTGTCATGTCTTCCTAGGGAGGCAGAATATCATTAAGAGTAATGATTTCAGTTCTGAGCCGACTATACCTAGGAACGGTACAAAGACAGCAAAAGTAAAAAATGACTCACTGAAGCAGATATCGGATAGTCTAAAAGTTTGGCACGGAACCCATAAAATATCCAAAACAAGAATAGGTACGTACAATTAAGTAGGTATTTGTAGAATGAGGCATTTTGATTTCATTTTTTGTAATTTAATTTGCTATTTGCTCACAAGATGACGCTACGGTGTTCTATATCGATCAACACTTAAACCCGCTTTGACTGAAACTTCTTGAAACGATTTCCATCAATATTCTGATTGACATGAACATTCACATGCCTGATCAGAATTCCGATTGAAAATCGACACAGAAACTAGTATCATAGAGGAAAATGAGTTTAAAATGCCTCATTGGTGTATGTATTTCTTGCGGTAGGTATAGGTTAGGTATAATGGTATAGGTGAAATTGAATGAAAAAATATTGTGACAATAGTACAAACATAGCCTGATAAGTATGTAGGTACCTCTCAGACCCAACACACTAGACTTGCAAGCCGCGTAGTACCCTCAATCTTCATTTTTGGACTTGCAAGCCGCGTAGTACCTTCAATCTTCATTTTTCTAAGCAATATTTATGGAAGTTTAATGAACTTCTGGCTCCAAACTGTCACTTTTACTACCAACTACCAGTTTGGACCTAGAAGTACATACAATACCCTGCTACACCGTAAGGGACAGAACATAAATGTCTCTTGCTCTTTCAGTCAGTTTGGGATTGAAATATTGGTCTGAGGTTAGGTACCATCGCCCATACAACCACTAGACACCGCACGACAGCGAAACTGTTATTGTATTACATATCCTAGGTTAAGCATAACTCTCTTCGTCGGTGCGCTCGTCACTCAATGACAAGCGCCCGTGACGTGAATGCACACAACACCCGACTACAACTGAGCCAATCAACGGTTTGGCCACGCCCATTCTCGAATCATCTGGTACCCACAAATGTGTTGATGTAAAACGTGGAGTCTAGTGGTTATGACAGGTTCTTAACACTTTCACGGTCAGTCATAAGGAAATAAACTTGTAACACCAATAGACTTCGAAACATGTGACTTCAAAAAAATAGGCGAGTAAGTAAGTGGATTTCTAAATCAATTCTAAAAGTGTGTTACAGTTATATTATATTTACATTTAAGATTTCAGTAAATTTATTTATAATCTATGAATAAATAAAGACATCAAATAATTTACTGCACTGATCGTTTTGCAGAAGTTTGGAGATGTCACTGTATTTCATTTCATAAAAAAGACCTATTTTTATATTTTAATTTGCTTATGTGCCCGACTGTCCCGCAATCACAGAGCTACAGCGACATAATAAAGCGCTTTATGTTCCAATAAGCGAAATCGCACGGAGTCAATTTTAGAGTCACGTGTTACATGAAGCGTGTGATAGAGTTTCCATGATGGTCAGTTTTGGGTAAATACTAAGACAGAGTTTTGAGATAGAATTACACAGGACAGTAATTACACGTATAACCGTGCATCGCCTCTGATATTGCGATGTTTATTAAAAGTATTACAAAGCAAGAATAAAAAGGTTCTTTACACCTGGAATGTCATGATTGACAGTTATACATATAATATTGCAACATTTTGAGAATCGTTTAGAAATCCGTGTAAATTATTATAGGTACGAAAATTAAAGAAGCCCAGCAAAATACTACAAGTAGATCGAGAGAACATTTAGGATTGCTTTTTATTTATCTTGCAAAGCAATCAGATTACAAATTATACACATTTTTTTTTTCGACTAGTAGACACAGAAGAACGAATGCATGCATGGCGCCGGAATTGAAAGGTACAATATTTACAAAAAAAAGTTTTAGTATGGTGCCTATAAAGCTGGCTTAGAACGGTTTAATTTTTTTAATGTTCGTCCAGCATTATGCAGCATGTAAATTGAATACTTATACAAAATTGTTACTTGAGTATAGTATCGTCAATATTTAATTGAGCAATACAGACTTGGGTAGTTATCTGACATTGGATATATGGCTACAGATCGACTAATAAGGGCTGGCACACTAATGTCTATACGGCATGTTTATTTCTTATTTTTTATGCGTGTCACAAAGTCGCACGCCTTGTTTACCACGTGGCTGACATCCAAAAAAGAAAATGAACACTCTGTATATGTAAAAAGTGCTACGTCACTCCGGTCATGTATTCACAGATGTGTGTAGTGTAAATGTAAAGATGCCACCCTATTAATCGATCTATGTAGATTATAGTATGAATAATAATAAACTTATCAGTATGAAATTCGGGAATTCGATTTATACTATCTTACACAATGGGCTCATAATTATAATTTCCAGATTTGATACAACTAAGTAAATATGTAATAATAAAATCTGCAAGGTTAAAAAACATTGACATAATCATAATTATTTCATTATTTGATATCTGCCGATATTTTATCTAATAAAAAACAAAAACATTTTTTATTACTTTGAATAATATTAATTGTTTCACCCGATGGATGAAGACTGCAATTTATTTAGTGTTACAAAATTCACCAATTACTTACTTAAAATTACAGCTTTAATTACTGTACTAATACACATTTAGAAAATCTGATTTATGACTGTTATTTTTGCTAACTGCAGAATATTTTTATATTATATACATTGTACCTCATTATTTTACATTAATGAGGGACGATTATAAAAAAAATTGTTAAAGAGAACGACAAATTACAAGAGTTAAAAGTACAACATAATATAGCCTGGTGGGGCAAATGCAACATATTACTGAATTTTGTTACCATATAAAAGTCTTAAATCGGTATAGTCCCGTAGTTGGTGACCTTTCATTTTATTAATGTTAAGTAATAAGCAGAAAGGTATAATAAAAAAGGTATAATAATACTCCCATTAGATCATACAGTTTTTCCATTTTAACCTCCTGAGTACGCACATGTTATAGGTATTAACTGCAACTGAAAAAAATTGTAGTTGCTGAACAACCAGCACATCGTTTTACTAATTTCGACAGACTAATAGGTACAAGGCCAAATTTAAAAAAAAAATGGAAGCCTCTTCTTAGTGTCAAAGTCGATCAGCTGGATCGGTAAGTTTGTATGAAATGGTGATTTTTTTTTTCACTATTTGACATAGTGTTCCTTGGAAAAAGTTGTTTGGTATACTGAGTGAAAGTCCCGGCAAAGTTTTTTGATTTAACGTTGTATCATATTTTTCTATTCGGTACTGGTATTGTATGTTGATTGCATTACAAAGCATTAATTCCTATGTATTATTAATAAAACATTGGTATCCGATACTAAACTGGTGCACTTTATAGTTGGCTCTCAGGAGATTATCAGTGGTGGCATATGGGAGGTCACCACGTAGCAGTGGCGTGCACAGGCTTTTACGACAAGGTAGGCATTAATCCCCAAGGATTGACACCCATGTAACTTGTCTTTACAAAATATAGGTACCTCTACTCGCCCACAAAACACAGAGGGCCTTCGTTAGCCTATGTCGTGAACACAACAAAACAATCTAGCAATAACTGTATTATTAGGACGGGTAACCAAAATACTAAGGTAGGCAGTGTCTTTTTGTCTATATGGTGTGCACGCCACTGCCACGTAGTAGCATTTGCCCCACTGAACTAATGTTATTTATTTGCCACCGTGTGGTATATTATCTAGTCTCTTTCAATTTTGAACTCATGACCGTGACAAACACATTCGACAAAAGTGTTAGGGCGTATACATAAAGTAATTAGGAAATGTTATCGGAATTGTACAAAATTTCTCTACAATGTGTGCAGTTTTCATTCTGCATACGCCAAAGGAAACGCGCTCATACTCATATGTAAGATATACTTGTCAAACGACAAAAAAAATATCTCATAACTTTATTGAAAATTCGGCAAGAAAAGTGGTATCTAATTTCATGACCATTATTAATCAATTACTTTATTTTGTATTGATATTCGCTAAACGTGATAAATCACATCATTTCCACTATCCAATGTTGTTGATATGGTTACAAAATGGAAAATAGTGGGAGACACTCTTACATCATCTTACTTGCCTTATCCACTACAGATTATGTCTCCCGTCAATAGTAGAAATATATCCGTTAATATTACATCATACCGGAAAAAAACTACTTTTCAAACACCCCTCTCGATTCTCATGTTAGAACTTACAAGTGAAATGTTCAAGAAAATCACGCGTTGCTTCATAAAAGCATTAGTAGTAGTGAAATATCTAAATTGGAACATTCACTACTACAAACCCACAACTTCCCTTTAAGTACCACCGTTAATTTATGCGGTTAACGCGCGCACAGTTTTGTTGTAAGTAAAACAAGATGAACGCATACAAACTGATCTATCACTGAATGCAGAAGTTAATTATTGCATTTCCCGCATAAAGAAAAGGCGAATTTAAATATAACCTTGTGGTACAACCGTGACTGTAGCTCAGTTGTTCTGCTGCGGGGCCTGCCGCGGCGCCGGCCGTCGGTCGAAGTGGAAGGTGTCGGACAGGTAGAGGCCGAATATGGCAACACTGTAGAACACCGTCAGACCGAACAGGGCAACGCTCGCGCTCGCCGTGAACATGTTCGAGTACTCGCATCTATCGAGAGATTATTAAATGTAAGTTGCGTTACTACTTAGCCCTATCTGAATATGGTTAGAATGAATATAATTGACCTTATGTTAAATCCGAATCATACCCTCTATTTTGAATAGAACCCTTGGAACTTGACAACAATTTCCCAAAATATATACATGTTCCATCTACTAAATAATCTATTGGCTAAAGTAAAAATATACAACAAATAAAAAAAATAGTTGTGTTGTATCTAGTTGATGATAGAATACCGTAAGACACAATAAGGTTCAAATTCAATTGAAATCAACTCTCACGATTGTTTCAGTTCGGGTGCAAAGGGCTATATTGAAATAATGGGGAACATAACGGGTAGCTGATTCAGGTTGCGCTGAGAGTGCGACATTCTGACGAATACATTTGCAGTGACAATTGATTAACCAATCATGTTTTCTGCTATTGGTTCAAGATTTTATTTTCTTCTCCATTTTGATGTACATTTATTAACTTTGTGGCGTCGGTGGCAAAATCACCTCTCAAGCTTTGAATAAGTCTGAGAAGGTGCAATATAATGAGAAGGAAGAATCAAAACTCGGTGAAAAAAGTAGTTAATTACCGGAAGAACCAGACAATGGTGAGCGCGACGGAGACGAGCGTCATGAGGATGTTCTCGAGGTCCCAGCTGCGCTCGGGCGGCGCGGGCGCGAGCTCGGCGCCGCCGCCCAGCGCGCCCAGCCCGCCCAGCGCTAAGCTCGAATCCGAGCCCGCGCCGGCCTGCTTCAGAGTACAATATGTTTTTCACAAGTGCAAAAGAATAGTTGGTATGCTACGGAAAAGTATAGCCACCTTATCCACTATGCATAACTTAAGTATGGGCTCTCGTTGAAAACGCTATGTAGCATACATTTTGTCTTAAATAATATTAAAATAAAGTACGAATTACATACGAATAAAAGTTTGCTGACAGTTCCTGCACGGATGTATGTCGACGAGTAATCGCTTTGACACATGAAACGTTAAAACCTAAACAAATGTATAATGGTGGGCATACATGATCCTTCCTATCGTCCAATCGGCTTGACGCTACGGATTGGATCAGTTAGAAATGACCATGTGAGCGAGTGTATTGGCATGAGGTCATGAACCGTCATTATGCGTATATACCTGCGCGTGCGCACGCGGCGGGTGCACGAGGCAGTGCACGACGGCGTTGTCGCGCAGGCCGCAGGCGCGCAGCGTGCTGGCCTCGCTCAGCACGCGCCCGTTGTAGATCAGCCGCACGCGGCACTGCGCCGACAGCTCCGCCGTGAAGTGGCGCCTGCACAACACACCACACATACTTTACGACGTTGCCCTGTCTTCACTATCGATATGCATTTCTAATAAGTTTAATTTCCCGTACAGTAATTTCCCGTAAGGTGGCGATGGGCTCACCCCCTGTCACGTTGGGTTAAATACGCTTGGTGAACCGTGGGCATTTGCTTTAGCAAGTGCCTCTGCCTACCCCGCTTTGGAATTAAAAGGCGTGAAGTGTATTTATTTTTATTTTTAATTTTTTCCCGTACAGTTTTTTTGTATTGTCTTCTTTCAAAAGAACCTTCTCTCTGCTGTTAGCCAGCACAGAAAAACCGCAAGAATTAGATAAATTGATCCAGCAGTTGTATAGTTTTGAGCTTAGCAACATATTTAGGGATTAATTCTTATATTACAGACTAGTAGACACGCGATTTCTTGCGCCCCGCGCGGTTTCAGTATTTCATACAAACTGTAATATTTTCTATATCGCATCCTAACTCACACTATACTGCGCAGGAAACACAGAGTCCGGCAAGTCGTTCCACATCCTGGCGGTACGCACTATGAAAGTGGAAGCAAACCGTTTGGTTCGCGTAAATGGCAATTCCACCTGGTATGGGTGACGTTTTGCCGTTCTCCTGGTTGTACTATTGTAAAAACGCGATGGGGGTATTAGGTTATAATTGTTAAATGAAAGTAAACCAACCATGTGAAATCCTTGAGCAGCTCATCCAAACTACCGTCGACTTCCTTCAGCGTATCGTTGAGATATTTAAGCTTGATTAGTATCCGTGCCTGGTCCGGGCTGGTGTTCGGCTCCGAAGGGTCCACCGTGGAGTCAGCCTCTTGAGCGACGGCCTCTGAAGGCTTGTCATCCACAACATCCGTTGATGATGCTGCAACTGAAAATTCGTTATTCCTATTAATATTATTAAAGTTAATGTCCCGCTGTTTTTCTCGCGGTAAACTCTTCCCGGTCCGGTGACGGTCCATTACATTTTTATTACCATACAAACCCTGTCTAGACTATTAGAAACATGTAGACAGAAGATTTATCAAATTTGGACTAATCGATCGGCTCAATTTCAAAATTTTCATGAGATGTGAAATGTGAGATCTATGTGTGCTAACTCACAACAACAACTGAAAGGAATTTGATATTAAAAGGAATTTGACGAAACTTGAAGGGGCCATGCTGTTATAGGGCATAAGCTATATTTACCCGACATTTCCACATTAACATAAAAATTAAACAAACCCATCACTGAACAAAATACTGAAACTCGAGTTGTGTAGCATATGTATCCACCTGAAGGTGTATCAAAGGGGTCTGCGCCCGCGCCAGCCTCCATGGCGTTGACGATGCTATCCATCTCCCTCATCTGTGCGTTGCTGGGCGGGTCGGGCTCCTCTTGCATCTCGCTCTCGTCGCTCGTCGACTCTGTTGCGCTGGCCGTGCTGCCGTTACCTGTCGACAAGTAAATAAAGTTAAACTAAACCGGGATGGATTAGTGATCGAGTGGCCTGAGGCCTCTAGGACAACGGTTGCCGGTTCGATTCCCGCTGGCAACGTAATGCTGTGGTGGAACTAAGGCATTTGTTGTGTGCGTCTGGGTGTTTTATCATCTATGTATTTAAAAATATTTATGTAAGTAATCAGTCTCGGACACTCATAGTACTGGGTATCCCAGGTAGGCCCCAAATTCCCCCCATTGACCATGGGGGGAATTTCCCAGGATATTTACTTAGTAGGTACTTATTTATTCAGTCTTTTCTTTTTTTTATTATCTACATTTTATTATTTAAATTCTTTGTTGCTGTTATAGGATTCATACACTCTTTGTGGGTGGTATGGGGGTTTCATTCTGATCTTTTCCTTCATTCAACTTCAACGCTCACGTTGCGTTGCGTAGATAGGTTCTGAAAGAGTCCCTTTGGAAAATTTTACATTAGAAGTACATTTTTTTTCTCTTATTAGACATTTTTATGTGTGCAAAAATACAATGTGTAACTACTAACTAACTACACAGTGTATAGTACTTGTAAATGTATAAGTAAAACTGAGCAGTAGGCATGTTCGATAAACCTTAATTAGTCATTGTACGATGCAATATTTGTCGCAGTAACTTTCAGCGTAAGAAATATCTGCGATAAGAAATACAATGGTTATCATTAGGTACCATTGTATTTCTCTTAGGTACCACTTTATTTCATACAATTTCAGGAGCTCTGTTTCGAATACAGCGACATCAAAAAAGGATGATATTCTCATTTTGCATGTATTTTTTTAATGTTAGTGACCTCAGAACTTTCGACTGAGTGAACTAATACTGACTATGCTATTTTTTATTTGAAACCTGGTGGGTGGCTTACCTTATCCTATTCCCTATTAATAGAAATGTATATTTAAGTTCTTTAAATATTTGTCTAGTAACGTCTTGCAACAGTTTTGTAAAACCTAAGAGCTGTACTCCCTACTACAAGCAAAACTTTGCTCAAATGGGGCTAACATCATTAAATAAATTTGTACGAAACTTAGAACATTTTTTTTATTCCCATCCCATTTGTCAATGGCATTCATGATAATACCAAGTCTTAAACATTTACTGCTTGAAGTAGATTCTTTACTTTGTCTATTTTCCTGTATGAATGGTAGTGTCCAATCTATGACCCAGACATATCTATCTACAGATCGGAACGAAGAACAATGCTCAATGAGCCATCGAAGTCAATTAACATGGTCATGAGAAAAGTCATGTCAAATATTAAATATACATGTCATAAACATCGTACTGACTGATCCATCCTCTAAGTTGTTAACCTATCTCTCTACACGTGTGTACGTAGTCAAAGTATCCAATGAGGTGGGTCCAACTTCGAGAAAAAGCGGAACAAAATCGAAGAATCAATATTGGCTGGGCAGCAAACGGAAAATCTTAATCTCACACTCACAACATTTTCAAAGTCCAGGGTAGGCAGAAACAATTAATAATAAGTCTATGGGGGGATAAGACCTCAGAATCTTTTAGTACATTAAACTTACCATCCATTCTGCGATAAAAGTGAAGCCGATGGTGATTCATCATGGCCACATCAGCGTCCACGATGCTGTCCATCTCCTGCAGCCGGATCACCCTGGCTCCCTCCCGACCCGCGTCTTCCGTCGTTGACGCGTCAGCTGCTGTTGTGGTGGGTCCTGCTGGTGTGTAATCAGCACTTCAACTCATTTAGTTCATCACATACGTATTCCACGAATCTCTCAGAGGGGTGGCTAGTATCCATCGATATGACTATTATATGATTATTTTTCTCTCGTGTCTATCCCCCTTGCACTTTCTGTTTTAGCTACTATTTGCTGCATGGCTTACACCAATTCATCACATTGCGACGTCCACTGGTGAGCATAGGCCACCTGTCTGTCTGTCTAGTCTAGCCGGAGGTCGAAGTACCTACTATTTTTTTAAGTCCCACTTGTTACTATTGTCGTTTTAAAACAACACCATTTTCCGACTTAACCAGATGAAGTAGATTTTTTTCAGTAGGTATTTTTCCAAAAATCTGCTTATTTGGCAACAATTATTTGTTCCCGTAAGAAGTGGGTTAATGTAGCCACACCGTACAAGGAACTAACGTACATTGTATATCCGCGCTATATGTCCATCCGGGTATAAAAGTCAAGTCAACTAATCTAATGACTACGACGAACCCGTTAACTACTCAAATACTAATAATGATCAAGTACCTATACAAGATGGACAATGATCTCTTAC
This sequence comes from Conopomorpha cramerella, assembly GCA_012932125.1. Lineage (NCBI taxonomy): Eukaryota > Metazoa > Arthropoda > Insecta > Lepidoptera > Gracillariidae > Conopomorpha > Conopomorpha cramerella. The sequence continues at coordinate 24,665 of SJJU01005147.1, forward strand.
GTCAAGACATTAGAGACGAGAATTTGTTTTTCCTGTTCTCTATGTTGTGAAACAGAATATATTCTCATTTTGACCATCTCTCGTAAGGTAATTAGCCAGTGGTCAACCCAAACGACGTAGTATACACAAACTAACCGCAACACGCACTTAACCTTCTGATACGCGATAAATGGTCAAAGCCTATACGTCAATTTAACCTTCGATGTGAATTCAAATATGTGTTGTGACAATGACTAAGTTTGCATCGACGGATAGTCTTATACATACATACGAGCATACTAATAATAGTGGAGTAACCTTACTTTAAGAGCCATTTATAAAAAAAATTAAGTTTCAAACTTTAATGGGAGAAAACTTGTTCTAACTTACTGTGAGTAAATGTAACTTTGTATTTTAAAATTTCCTTATAAATATTTTACATTCAGGGCATGCAGTGTGTAAATACTAATTATATTGTAAGTGGATTATTAAGGTCACAAGTGTCAACAATATTAACTTCATATTGTTGTTACTATATCCAGGTCATTGAAAGGTCATATAGAGTGCTACACAGGTTTTTAAAGCATCATGTAGTTGAGTAATAACCAAAGTTTTGTATGTAAGGGTCTGACTTGAGACCAAGAGGTCCACAGTTTGATTTATTCAGTGTTTTGAACCAAAGGAATGTATTTATTTACACACACAAAACGAACATTACATAACAGTTTAGCCTAATGCGTAATGCTGTTGAACAATACTAAATGTAAAATAAAAATAATAAAATACCTTTTTTAAACATAACAATTACTTACATAGTACTATACTTTTGATGATATACGCAAGATGGCTGGGAGAAGCTGGATGAGACAAGCCGAAAACAAATCACAGTGGTGTGCTATTGGAGAGGCCTATGTCCAGTAGTGGACAAGTATAGGCTGATGATGATGATGACTATACTTTTGTTATACTGTTTATGTAAGTCTATCTTATAACTAGGAGTTGATGTGTGGCTTCTCTCTCTAACGGGTATTGGCGGAATACCAGTGCCGGTAACAGTGGCATTATGCTGAGTCGAGACCCTTTTGCTGGCTTGGGATCTGGTACATGCTCAGTAGGTACTGCTCAGTGCGAGTTGGTACGCTTTTGATTGCCTTGTCCTTAAGTTATGTGTGTATTAATGATTGTTTTTCTTATAATTTCTTTTATTATTATTGTTTTATCATGTGTGTTAGTTCTTAAGTTGGTAAATAAAGATAAACATAAACATAATGAAACACACAATAAAACATTATTTTTTATAACAATTAACTAGTGTAGCCTATGTGAACAAGATCATAAATCAACAGAGGTGTGTCAAGATTGTAGCAGGTGACTGTTGACACTTTCTACCAATATTGGAAATGGGCTCTTAACTATGTAGAAGTTCCCTAGTAGTTAGTTAACTTCCAGCCGACAAAACATTGACAAGATTTAAAGTTCCTTTTTAAGGAATGAAGAACGAAAAAGGTTACAGCATACATTCATAATTTTTTTAAATTAATATAGAAGATTTATAATAACAAAGTGCTACTCCTTGTTGATAATAATAAAAAAGTTGTTATTTAAATTACCAATGGCTTCTTGTTGTGGTGTTGAAGACTGTGTTGTTACAATGTTTTGAGAACTTGTGCTGGCTGCATTAGAACCTGTGGACAAAATTTCTAACATAAAACAAAACATATGATTTGCATAATGTTTTTGTCATCTGTGCTTCTGGCAGTTCTGCTGGACATAATAATAATGAAATGCATTATACTTTTAACAAAGTTAATTTGGAGAGGCCTTCTAAGGGATATTTGAGATGTAAATGAAACTTTGACATTGGGCTAGTAAGCATTACATTTGTAATTAGTCCATATGACTACAAGGGACGTGAAATAAGTACATCAAGACTAAAGAAAGTTTTAACTTGTATGTAAGATACACTACCTACAGTAGGTATAAAAAAATATCAAAGCTCTTTTTTTCTTTAATTTTAAGGTTTATGGTTACTGTATTATATGTGAACATAGTTCTTCATTTAAAGGTTTTAATGAACTTACCACTTCTAATACTGACAGTGACTGGATGGAAATTTCTGGACCTCATGACAAGTACAGTTCTGTAGCGATCTGGCCGAGCATTGGTAGACCACCATGCCAGTGCGGCCACCACCACAACAAACACAACTGCCACAAATTCTATAACTTCATCACCAACTCCATCAATCAATGCCATTACGTTTTATTTCTGTAAGCAACCATGTTCTTTGTATAGTTTAATGAATAAATAGACCAACCACATTGAAAAATATACGCTTGTTGATTTTTTTCTTTCAAGTAGTTAGTGATTGCTTTTTAAAATGTTAGTAATGCATTATGAATTTCAAGGACACTAATGGAAAATATTTTTTCTTCATAATTATCCGACATCATTAGCGATGGAAATACATGTACGTTTAGAAGTATGTAAGTAAATGTACGGCAAGTATTTCATTACATACAAATTCTTTATCTGATGATCACATATTCAATACCACAGCACCGATGCCTAAGCATCACGTAGAAAAATACATACGTAAATAAGATAGGTGTTGGTACTTTACTTACATGTTCGTACACTCGTAATAAAACGATATCGAACGAATATTACTAAAAATACTTGAAAGGTGAGGTACTAATTATTATACTAAGCATATTCGGATCTTAAACGACGTTAAAAAGTGGATTTTATTACAAAAAAACAGTGAAGAAAGCGAAAAATTATTGCGCGACTTGACAATGCAGACTACAAGTTGACATATGGTTTGACGTAGAGTTTGACAGATATGACATTCATATTGTTTGTTTCCGCACGGAAGTTCTGCAATGGATCCTAGTTTTTAGGCCAAAATTATCATAGTATTGCCCTGTTTCCGAGCGTTTACATGTTTCTACGGTATACCAAAGACCATTAAAACAAGTTGTTTATATTATCTTTGGGTATACTAAGTCAGAAGTTTCGTCGACGTTGTTTCTTTAATAGCTTGAGCAGTTCTTGTCAGAACTACTTGCTTCTCAGTTTCTTTTAAACAGGTGCACGCCGTGCACGGCATGACTTGAGGTATAAGGTTTTGGTACCTAACTAGTTTTATGGTAACGTTCTGGTTTGGTAATGGTGGTTTTCTGTAAGGTACTGGTAACTTGCTGCACAGCCAATCTTGCCCCATTGGGATTTTTTTTTAACCCCCGACGCAAAAAGAGGGGTGTTAAAAGTTTGACGTGTCTGTCTGTCTGTGGCAGGCATCATAGCTCCCGAACGAATGAACCGATTTCAATTTAGTTTTTTTTGTATTACAGGTGTTTTACGGGCAAGTGTTCTTAGCTATGTTTGATGGAAATCGGTTCACCCACTCAAAAGTTATGGGGGTTGAAAATGGGGATGAAAAATTTTACTTGAGTAAATATGTCCAAGTGGGATATCAAATTAAAGAGCACGACACGAATATTTAGAAACTGTTCATAAAACCAAAATTGGATACTTTGTTCAAAAGTTATGAGGGTTGAAAGTGGGGAAAAAAGTAGACTAGAAAGGGAACGAACATTTAAAATCGGGGTTTTTTTAACTTAGCCATTTAATTAATTAAGAATGTAGACTAGACCTATTTTATTATTAACGATATAAACTTTATTAAAAGTGAAATACTTTTATATGTAGTGTACTTACCTATTTGATAGGTTTATTTTATATTACTAAGAGCCTACCTATATAAATACCACATTTCAAGGACAATAAGCACCCCAAGCCAAGTCAAGGTTCAAACTCCAAGCGAGTTTGAACCATGGCTACCGACCGACGAAAGATAGACCTACCGTCGAGTTAACACTTTGTTCAGCCTACCTCTGAGAAAAGAGTTCAATAACTTAGATGGTTCTGGTAATAGTGGCGGGCGAAGTCTCGTTCAATCTCATTGCGTATTGCATCATCCTATTTTAATCCTTTATCTCACCATGCAATTGCCCAAGTAAAATATATATTACAAGGAACTCTCTTTGCAACTTTTATTTACGTTTTTTAAAAGTTATGTTAAGGGACCTTTATTATTTTTGCCTAACAATACCGGCAATACAGAACGAGACAGAAAATAAAAACATCGACAAAAATGACGTCACAGTTGCTACGTTCCGTTCGACGCATCCGTGCATGATTTTCTGATGAACCTAGCGTACTTAGATAAATGAAAATTACACTTCACATTTATCTAAGTACGCTAGGTTTGTATGCAAAACTTAGATAAATGTGTTAACGGACCTTTTATTTTTATTTAAGTAGTCAAACTAGTGAGAAATAAAACAAAATGGAATGTTATACTTGAAATATTGCGTCAGCCGCTCGGAGGTCGCAGTCATTGCGTTCCATTTATCCCTCCTTCCTTCCCTAGATCCCATTCAGTTTCCCCAGAAGTCAGACGTATCTCTATATCCAGGAATTAATGAATCGTAATTTCGAAAGTGTTAACGCGTGCTCTAAGTAGTTATAAGTGCTGCTGATTTCGAAGTCGTAATAAAAGCGAACAAAGAAAACTGAACAAAGTTAAATTAAAACAACTTTTATTTGAATTAGTTTAGTGATTGGTCTTAATAGTTTAAGACCGCCGAATAAAAACTTTTTCAAGCCGGTGCCAAGGAAACAAGTAAGAAAAGTAAAGAGAGGCGTGAAAGAGAGAACTTAACATGCGCTACCTGTTAAAAAACTCAATGAAATATTTACAAGATAACAGTGAGGTACATGTGGTAAAAGTTACACAGAATACACTAGGGCGCATTAATATTTGTCGACTGGGCAGAAGGATTAAGACAAAACAGACGTATATGAAACGAACTACAATGCACGTCAAGATGTAAGTACCTATAAATATACTCTTAAATACCTATTTATTAAGCATAATTAAGTGACCTACTTAGGAGGGCCGTGATATCTGCCTACCTCTCCGGGAAACTGGCGTGACACTGGGAAACGATCAAAGGTCTTAGAAACGTTGTTGGGCTCGTCTATTTTATATGGAGACAAAAAAAGATTTCATTACCCCGCATTGTCGCCATAGTAAAAGTTGTTGATATTGACGGTCCCAACAATGTGTTTAGGAACATTGCTCGGGGTCCTTTTATACTCTGTATTTTAACTTAGTAACCAGTAATAAATATCTGCCAACTACTTGCATGTGATTGTACGTAGCCTATTTCATGATATAGTCTAGTTTTCTGGACTTCAAATCAAAAGTTGGTGGTTCAAGACTGGCAATGGATTTATTTAATAGCCTTTGTAGGTTGTAGGTACTGCGCTAGACAACGCTCATAACGTGAAGAATTTCGTCGTGACGAAACCAACATAAGTACCATAAGATGTGCTAACCATATAACGGAAAGGGCCCCCCACCGGTCACGGTCGTGTTAAAGTAACGCATGCTAAACTGTGGGGCATTAGCTTAGTTAGTGCCTATCTCCCGCTTTGAGACGTGTGTTACTACTCACTTTATCTACATAAACATGTTACATTATTTGGTCAGTAGAATGGACGATCTCTAGATTACTACTTAGTAGGGAATTAAAAAAAATATCATTATTCTATACTTAAATCAGCGATACTAGTGCAACACTCTCTACACTTTTGGGGACATTTGACATGAACCTATCCCAAAACGTGTTAAACGAACAATAGGCATTACATTTTCATTGCATTCTCACAAAATTTTGTTAACTAGGTGCCAATCAGGTAATTTAAATATGGTTAAGTAAGTTAAATAAGTCGCCGGGAGTTGTTTAGACAAGAATAGGACTATGGTATCCCCTGCTTGGCGTAAGTATAAGGCGTCCTAAAAGGGGTCTTTGGGGTCGTGGGTGTCGGAGTGGGGTCCCCGGCACCTGCTTGTACGGTCCCGAGAAGGGCGGCGGTTACCCTATGACCTGGTAACCACCGTCGGCGACGGAGGTCGCTGGGGCAAACACGTCACCGTCTGCTCCGAGACGGAGTCCGAATACCGGACAGATCGTTTGGGCGGGTCCTGACGCAATTCCTCCGGGTAATCCCAGGACCCGCCCTGTTCGCGACACGGGAGGTCATGGTGGGGGTTTAGACACTACCTCGTTCGCTGTCCCCATGGCGGTGGGGTGTTCATGAGAATGCCCCCACGTAAAAAAAAAAGTCGCCCGGAGTTACCTACCCCCAATAAGGACCGGGCTACGTAGTTTAACACCTTTACATTTAGGACATCTGTCACTGCAAAAAAAACAAAATAATGCTGAGTCATATAACTAAGGATCAAGAACGTAAGTTACACTTTAGAGTGACGTCATCGTTGCTTACGTCATTCTACCACGTCATAGCTTTATTGCGCAGTCACTGTTATGAGATACTATTTTATCGATGTGTTTCTAAACCCCTTAATAATAAACTCGGTGTCACTTATACAAGGTTATTAAATAGGTTATCGGTTATTCCGTGTTTGACAAGCTACTTACAAGTTAAGCTTAGTATATCTTCGGACTAGATCAATTCAGCAAATTATCAAATTGGCTGTGATGTTTAGTATTAAAACGAACAGTGCTGAAAGTTATTATTCCGCTGTTATTTGTAACGCCCTAAGGGTAAGATTTATAAAGCAAACTTTTCTCTTTGTCAACAATTTGCTGAAGTTCAGACAGATTCCGTCAATTCAAATCACAGTAATGTGCCATGAGGAGTATAAAAAAATCTATGTGTCAAGATAGTGGGAAACGAAAGAGATGCAACTACCAGCTTTATTCTATGATCGTTCATAAATATGTATATTCGGAATTCGGAGTGCGGACTCGCTTTTGTTGACTTTTTATTTTCGAGAAAACTCCTCATTAGGGAAGCCTATGTCCAGGAGTGGACGAATATGGGCTGATGATGATGTCAAATACCGTACTTAAGTGACAGTTTTAAACTAACATATACAAATTAAAATCATACAATGCACAAGGTTAGGTGAGCATAATTAAGGTACCCAAAAAATTAAATAACAATAACTTAAAAAAAAAGAACTGACTTCAACCAGTAAAATTTTACATATATGTGGTTTTCTCATGGATGCCGTTGTCGGAACTGAACCAAATTTATATGGGACCAAACGGGAAGCACCAGCTTTCAAATAATAAAAAAACATCCAAATCGGTTCAACAAGGCGAAAGTTCTGAGGTAAACATAAAATAAATACAGACGAATTGAGAACCTCCTCATTTTTTGTGGTCGGTTAAAAATATAATGAACAAAAGAAATAAAAAGGAGTAAATACAACAGTGCAATAGCAAGTCAGCACATAGACCATTTTATAATTTATTAGATGTGACGCCAGCGGTATTACCCGCAGTTCATTTCCGTGGTAAAATCAGGATAAGATTATATGAAATCTGTTCAGAGCTTTTTGCGTTAAAGAGAAACAAACATCAATCCAAATCCTTTTGCGTTACATTAGTGGTAGTTATGAGTCGATAACGTCCGATGGAAGTAAGACGGCCCATGGTTTTTCACACCATAAATATTATCATGTTTGCTCTACATCATGTACCAGTGCCGTCTCGGAAAAAACAATTACAATAAGGATTAAGAAAAAACAAACGTTATTAAAATTGACTATGATTAATGGTGAAAGAAACAATGAGTAAGGTACAGGCGCCAAGGAAGGCCCACTTAATTTTGAAAAAAAATTAAAATCATGCAGATAAGTAAAATAATGAAAATACGTATTTAAAGTTGTAATATATTTATTTGAGAAACGGTAAATAAAAAAAAGTAGTACAGTTTTAGTCATTTTAATACAATTTTAAAGATTTTTTAAAAACTTGTTAATGGGCTATCTTAGGAAGCTAGTCGCTTAAGATAGCCCGAAAAATATTAATGGAAATTTAAATATTACAAGCACTTCAACATTTTAAAATAAAAATACAAAACAAAAAACACATCCTTCTCATAAAATTATTGATAAAAAGGCATAAAATCAACGAGAAATTTAAATGTGGGCTATCTTAAGTCTATCAAACTAAAAACCAACTATAAAATAAAAACAAATTACGAAATAAAGACATATTTGACGTAGAAATAAACTCTGAAAGTAACTAATCAAAAATAAAAATAAATCGGTTCTTTTTCTAAAAAAAAATAATAGTTTAATTTACTGGTGGGCTATCTTAGGAATACTGAACATTAAGTTTGAGATCAATCACATAAAAACTATACTAGTTACGCTACTATCTTAAATGGAGTACCTATCCTCCTAACAAAAAATAATCTGTAAAGTATCCCAATCAAAAGTGAATTAACTTAACAGCATAATCACAACTTTAATTGCACTCTGGACATATGAATTGCTCATCATCTTTGGTTAAACCCACACAAATATCATGATACCATTTTTGGCATGTTTGACATTGACGCATGTCATAAAGTGTATCCTCCTTGCATGCATGACAATACCAATCATGTTGTTTAAGTGTTTTAGAATTCTTCTTCTTACTTGCTTTTACCACTTTCTTATTAATATCATCATTCAGTCTTCTTTCTCTGAGTACTTTTTTAGGTTCATTACCTTTATTTTCGGTAAGTTCTTTTTTACCTTTATTACTTGGTTGCTTTCCTTTCTGTGCCTGGTATCTTCTAAGTTGCGATTTTTTAGTTGTATCAGCCTCACTTGGTCGTCTGCTGGGTTTAATTTTTTCGCTTTTTGTTTTAGTGTTCTTCACCGTATTTTCTTTAGCAGTATCAAACAAATCTTTTGTTACTTTCCGGCCTATATAATTTACCGCTTTCCTTCTCGGTTTGTTTTTAATGATAGCGAAATTAGGAGTGGGTATTTGTTTGTGGAATGGTGATTTCTCAGCACATTTTTTCAGTTCTGATAAAGGTAAATTATCTTCCCCAACATCAAGTTGACCTTCACTGGGCTTAGAGAGTAATGGAAGTTTTCTGAGATTCTCATTTCTATTTTCTTCGTCTGATTCCGAAGATGAAGTGTAAATATTACAAAACTTCCTGATTTTTTTATTTTGTTGGGGATAATCATCATAAAAATCCTCATTTCCAGATAAATCTGACGTACTTGATTCCAGACGCGGTATTAAAAGCTGCTTATTTAAGCCAGAGGTGGTAGAGACAGGTGAACAAAGCTCTGTACTTCTATTATAATTCTCCAAAACAGATTCTCTTTGAATAGGATCTTGGTTCTCCAAGTTGTCCATGTTAAAATCTTCAACGGAAGAGCTATAATCGACTAATTTTTTGACAATAGTTGGAGACTGCGGATAAGATTCAACGTTTTTGACGTAACTAGCTTGAAATGAAGATACATGAATTAAAATTGATGGTGATAAATTCCTGTACTCTTCTTCATAATTGGAAAACTGATCATTTGATTCATCATCGAATCTTGGCTCTATTATAGGACTTGCGGAAATAGAATCTCTTGAAGGTGTTGAATTAGAAGCTGAGTCAGGCATTTTTGAGGAGCTTGCAACCTGTGGATCAGTCATTTGTGTAAGCACTGAAGGTGCATACGCTTCCTCCGGAATTGCGCTGGGATCGTACGGGAAAATTCCGGTGGCTTTAAACCCATTGATTATATTGTCCTTGGTCATGCACTTAGACCAAACCTTAGTAAATATCTTCGTAAAACGAGCTTTTGTCAATTTACGTTCCGGATGCTGATATGCATACAATAGAACCTCCTCGTCCCAAAAATGTTCGAACGACTTATTCACCGATTTGTCTAGCGGTTGAAGCTCATGAGTTGTATTTGATGGTAAACAATAAAGTACAATATCATGGGCATCAGCAGCGTCAACTATTCTAGCGTCTAAATGTGAGGAGGCCCCATCAAAAATAAGTAAACATTTTCCTGTAGATTTATTTTGCCCTAAGTGGTTTATAAAATCAACAAAAAGTTCTGTAGTCATACTGCCCTTTGGAGCCATTTTGACTAAACTTCCAGGTGGTAAATTGTCACAAAATTCTGGTTTCAACCTTTTGCCTTTGAAGAGAATCATAGGTGGCACAGTGTTACCTGTTGCACTTACGCACATAGCGATTGTGACATTTTCTGCATGTTCTTGACTAACAAAGTGCACTCTTTTGGCCCCTTTTGCTGCAAAAACCTTTTGTTGGTGGTGAAGTGTTAGACGGCATCCCTTTTCGTCCATGTTATAGAGGCGTTCCGGGTGGTTGGAAATATTCAATTCATCGTAAATGTCTTTTAGGGCTTCAAAATGTCTTTTAACAATAGGCTTATTAAGTTTTTGAGCCCTAGCGGGATTTAACAATTGAGCTCTGCGAACCGATATTTCAGGATTACGGTTTATAAAATTTCTGAGCCATTTTTTTCCAGCGATATTCTTTACTTCACTAAAAGAATTTGGTATATTATTCGCTGTACAAAATTCGTAAGCCTGCTTCCGAACGATTTTGGGAGTTAATGGCATTCCTATTTGAGACAGTCGAATTATTCTTTTGCATAAATCCTTTTCTTCGGCTTTATTAAGAATAGGGACACGACCAGTTATCTTTTCCGTGGAACCAGATTTCATGTGGTTTCTCAATGTGCGTCTGGGTATGCCATATGTTTCAGCAGCTTTCCTCTGTGACATTTGGCCGCTTTGTACTACTTGGAGGGCGGATTTCAACTGTGTTTCTGTCCATTCCCCGCGCTTTTTTTTAGTAGAATTGGAAGGCTCCATTCTTATCTGCGATAAAAATAGTATATTAGAGTTAAATTAATTTAGTATCTAAAACGTATTTACAAAAATTAGCACTTCAAATCTATATATTATAAATAATAGTTCATGCTTTCAATTCATGTTTTTTTAAACTTGCACTATTTTTTAGTTGGTCTATAAATATATATATAAAAGATTTATTGCATTCCATCATATTTTCCAAATCATTCACAGATAAGCTTCGTAAAAGCAAGTACATAAATATAGTAACACAATATTTTAATAGTCCTAAGAAGGCCCGGGCCCCTGGGCTATGTTAGGGTATTATACTATGGGCCATGATAGGAAATTACACCCAGGATAAATATAATCCAGTAAAAATATAAAAACGGTAATAAAATAATAACACTTACCGGTGGTTCGACGATAAATAGTTCAAATATCAATTGTCACTGTTTATATTAAACAGATTTGCTTTTAATTTACTAATTTTCAAAAAGATTCACATAAAGGAGGTTATAAAACGTGTATCGTCTTGACATGACCAAATGAACTGTCGTCTATCTTCAAAATGGCGACGCGTCGCAAGTGAAACACGCTTGCAATATTGTCTGTGACACTAGTAGCATAAACCCGCGAAATTTCAAATGATTCGAATAATCATAACTGTATTTTTTTTTAAGTGGGCTATCTTGGGAGCTGGGCCATCTTTGGCGAGACTACCTTAGGTATTAGAAGTGTTTTCTGACAAAGCATCTTTTACGCTTACATAAAATATGCATTAAATAAGTAGGTAGAAGTCATATAGATCATCATCCTATAGGTATTTGTTCACTGCTGGACAAAGTCTATCCAATTGGACGACACTGCGATAATAATAGGTAGACATAATAATTAATAAAATAAAACATTATCTAGACCTTTCCTATGAAAACGCTGTATAAAGCGGAGATCACGGAAGGAAAATCTATTTGTGGACGCTTCAGAGTAGGTACTGTGACTGTATCATGGAACTTATAGACTTTAACCTTCAGTTCACAGCTGGTGCAAGTAAAATCAATAGTTAAGTGTTTATATAGGCATGGTCTACTTATTTGTAGTATTTGTATACAGATTTTTGGAGTCAATGCCGTAGAAATGCGGTCATTGCGGAGCATGAAAGGCGTGACATTGAATGACAGGATAAGGAATAGTGTGATAAGAGAAAGTTGCGGTTTGAAGGAAGACGTAGTGACCAAGATTGAAAAGGGCATGCTTCGGTGGTTTGGGCATATGGAGAGAATGGATGAAAGTCGATTGACGAAAGAGATTTACATGGGTGATGTAATGGGCCGGGTGAGTAGAGGTCGCCCCAGAAGGACATATACAGACCAGCTTGGTGATGTCCTGGCCGAAGGTGGCGTGAAAAGTACTCGAAACCGGAGGTCATGTATGAAAGATGTATGAATGTAGATGAAGCGAAAGGGGTATGTCAGGACCGTGACAAATGGAGATCTGTAGTCTCTGCCTACCCCTCTGGGAGACAGGCGTGAAGTGTATGTATGTATGTATGTATTTTTGGAGTCTTGTGTTTATGTTTATTTACCAACTTAAGAACTAACACACATGAGAAAAATAACAATAATAAAAGAAACAATAGGAATAACAATTTTTAATACACATAAGTTTAGGACAAGGCAATCAAAAGCGTACCAACTCGCACTGAGCAGTGTACCTACTGAGAGTGTGCCAGATCTCAAGCCAGCAAAAGGGTCTCGACTCAGCATAATAGGTACATGTTACAGTTACCTGCGGCGCTGGTGTTCCGCCGATGCCCGTTAGAGAGAGAAGCCACACATCAACTCGTTACAGGATAGACTTACATAAACAGTATAACAAATAAGTTATCATAATTAATTCCCCTACACTATTGATAGGTATATGAAGATATAGGCAGAGATAGATATTTAGGATATCATTATCACGACAAATACAAAGTCTAAATACAGGATTAACCAGTCGGTAAAACAAATGATTGTATGAAACTTACATTGTAGGTACCTAACCTACTGCTATCGATTTCAGATAATACCTACTTATCGATTGTATGATTCATAGAAAACTCCAACAACAACATTGTTGTTAAGTGACATTGTTGAAAGCCTAGATCGTAGTCGTAGGTTGTTAAAACTCAGAAAGTTATTATTGGAAGTTAGAATTCTTTTAATCATTATCATCAACCTATATTCGTCCACAGCTGGACATAGGCCTATTCAATTGCACGCCACTGCGATTTATTTTCGTCTTCTCGCATCCAGCTACTGCCAGTATTTCTTATGTATAAAATAACACATTTCGTGTTCACACCCTTCGAATTTAGCTCATTTTTGCACTTAACCTGGGGCCCAAGTCTACTACATTCGTAGTTTCATCGCTCTGTCATCGTTGCGGAAAACGGTGTGCCTTGCGGATTTCGTTACTTTAATTTCAACTAACAGAGTGAGACTTGGCCCCCTGATAAGGTTTCTGGCTTTAGGTTTTTATGGAAGATACCGGTCGTATCTTAAAAGAACTCGCGCATTGAACAAAAACAGATAAACATTTAACTTAGGTTAGGTTCTAAGGTCGTTAAATTCGCAACGTCCTTGCTGATAAGCGTTGAACTGTCAAAGTCGGGTAACTGATATCATTTTTTTGTAGAAAAGTCAAGTTAATCAAATAAGTGAGTAGGTAGATATGATATCATGTAAGACAAAATTCCACTGCACCGGAGGGGGCAGACTCTTGTAATGTATAGTTAAAAAAAACAACATGCTTCTATTTTAACTTGGCCTGATCAAAAAGAAAAAGTTAAATAATATAAACCGTAAACCGTCATTGTATTTTAATAATCCCACATAAAGCTGTATAGAGTCGAAATGCATGCAAAATAGCAACAAAGCAGGCATAGTACAATAGATATCTCCAGACATAGCCAGAATTTTGAGAGACAAGTAGGGCTAAGTTAACAAGGATCTTTCTTTTGAATTTCAGAGAGATTTGTTATTAAATACATCAATCACAAGGTGAAATTTTAGTTATTTAGAGGCGGCTGTGTATCCCTCGATTTACGAAAAAGGAGTCTAGTCTGAATCTGTAAACATATTATTTAGGGAGTCTAGACCTTTGTATGTCTTATTTGTTCCACTGCGTGTAAAAGGACCCCGAGCAATGGTCTTAGGAACGTTCTTGGTCTCGTCAAAAAATAGACTTGCCTCGGGAGATGACATTCTGTATAGGGATTGAACTTTTTTTTTCGTTTCCCCACATTGTCGCCATAGTAAAAGTTGTTCATATTGACAAGCCCAACGTTTCTAAGATCAAGACTCGGGAGTCCTTTTACACTCTGTATAGAATAGTGTTCGCAACCGGGAATTCCCGGTTTTAAATTTCCCGGGATTTCACGGGAAATTTAGAAGGCTGGCAGTCCCGTGAAAAAATTATCAGTCCCGGGATTTCACGTAAAATTCGGGAAATGAAAAAAGATTTATATTTTGGTAAATTACAGTGTATTTTTTTAATAACGTGAGCATCAATACAAACGTAAATTTGAAAACCGTTTGTTTTAATGAATAAAGACTGATTTATAAAGATATAAACACAAATGATATACTATTTTTTGTTCTATGCTTAAGACAATCTACTACTACCAAGATACCTACTACTGTTTTTTTGTTTTGAAAGTTTAACAGAGTTATTGTTAATGGTTACGATATTGTATATTAAAATAATAAGTATATTCATAAAAAATATACTGTTCATTTTCTATAGGATCCGCCACCTACGGTCCACCTTGAATTAGTATAACTTACCTACTGGGTAGGTATGTCCATTTTTTTTAAAATAAGTACAAGTCTATAAAAAGTTGATAGAAATTACTGTGATTAATTTTATCATGTAAGATAAATAAAGAGCAAATAAAGAGCTATTCTCAAGCACTTTTTTTTATAATTTCCCGAATTTTACGAAATTCACGGGATTTCCCGGTTTCAACGTTGCGGATTTCCCGTTTTTCCCGGGAAAAAAATCAGTCCCGGGATTGCGATCCCTA
>SJJU01005148.1:0-10420 GCA_012932125.1 Conopomorpha cramerella
TGATAATAAAATCCTTTTGTTTAAACTTTATCTAATTTAACTTTATTTAATCAATTTTTGGAAAGTTGCATGTAGATAATTTTACGAAAAATAAGGCCATAAAGAAGTTTCACTTCTTACGTGTGTACACTAGTACACGCACACATTTTTTTATTTTTTTTTTATTAGTAGGGCCCTAAAAAATGTCCCGATTAATAAAATGTTCATCCCACTGTACAGTAACGAGACTGGCTCATACGCGTATAAATGACTAGACAAAAGCGCCTTCGTGTCAAAGCATTCCGCTGTAATTAGCTTTGAGGCATCCTTTGATTACAAGGACGCCGGGTGGCTGCCGGATCAATGTTCGCCTTATCAATCTTGAGTTAGGGTAGAGGACCCTGTTTTCGTCACCTCTAATACCTCAATGTATACCTAGCAATTTTAGTAGGATCAAATCCGAGCTTTGTTACAAGTGAATTAAGGCATAAAGTAGTCGGTAGCGAGTGCCGCTACCCTGATTCACAGATATTACCTTCTGTGCGGTCAGAACTGCTGCTTTCTAGCGTATTTTGTTATACATATATCTAATCTATGCTAAGTCTATACCAATATTATAAAGAGCAAAGGTTTGTTTGTTTGAATTGAATAGGCTCCGAAACTACTGGACAGATTTGGAAATATCATTGTCACTGTTGGAAAGCTACATTATTCCTGAGTAACATAGGCTATATATTATCCCGGACTTGCCACAGGAACGAAAAAAACGCGATTAACCCCGCGCGGTAGGTACAGCTAGTGTTAAAGAAATTAAATAATAACATATAGGCTATATGTTATTCTAGTTTATAAGCTACAATGCTGCCAAGTTTCATCAAAATCTAACCAGTACTTTCTGCGTGAAAGAAGGACAAACATCCACCCTCCATACATCCAGACATCCATCCAAACTTTCGCATTTATAATACTAAGTAGGATACAATACCTACTAACAACATTTAGTTAAATAAGAGATTGCAAATACTAACATTCTATGGACAACTGTTTGATATAAAACAGTAAATAAATAATTATCATTAAACACTGTAATACTAACCTTTCTCACATATCAAACAAAGAACCTCCGAAACAAAAGCCATTTGTACCTAAAATTACAAATTCTAGAACGTCACTTAATTGAAGTAAGTAATGTACAATGTACACACTACCATTCACATTTAATATGCCATTCATTATAATGCTTTTACGCAAATGAAAACTGTATATTAACGTAAGCGCTCAGTGAATTATACACAAAAGTACTCAGTCATACAATTCATACTGTAAAGTTATAGTAGAATATTATGAACCCCGAATCAAAACAAATTCAACGGAACGCGAGACCAAGCAACTTTAAATATAACGAAAACAACAAAACGGACTCGTGATACTACACAAATAAAACTTCGAACTCACACGCGCGACATTTTACTTAATTTAAACGGGAAAATGGATTGGCTTATAGTGGCCATGGTTGAGTGCAGTTTTTATTAACCCTGCGAAGCACGTGGCATTGCCAACTTTTTACGAAACCCCGTGTAGTTTGCCAAACGGTTTCGTTTTGAAAAAAAACCATGCATTCGAGTGCTGTATTAATCATTGCGTGTGCAATACATACCTGTGTGTAGTTGAGAGTTCATTCGGGATTATGCTCCATTCATTCCGGAATATTCGATTGCGACAGGCAAATCAGTGATGTCAGTGAATAGGAAAGTAAGTTATTAGAGTTGATATTCGTACGAAGGTGTGTGTTTATGGTACAAACACGGTCTGTATCTGATTTTAGTCTCATCTGGGTTTGAAAAGTAGATTGATGAGATTTTGTTATTGTCTTTATCGCATAAATAAAAAATGTCCAAGGATAGTGATTCTTCTCTATTACGAACATGCGCTGAATTAATTCGTGCATATCAAGAGGATGTACGAATGCAGGATAACGAAAGGGATTTACATGATCGTGGTAGAAGGCCGAGTGGGGACGGGTCGTCCTATTAGAACGTCCTTCATCTGATTCCAGATGTCCTTCAAGACCTCTGTACGTACGACGTACTAAGCCAGCAAACGTTGTTTTGCCAATACACATTATTAACAGTGCTTCTCTGCTATTATATGCATTTTTTATACATATAAATCTTTTCTACTTTCTTTGCTTAGTAAGCAAATGCCCACAGAAAAAGGCGTGAAGTGTATTTATTTATTTTGTATAAATCTTTTCTATTATAATATATCATTAACTACATATATATTGTTAACAGTACTTCTCTGCTATTGTACGCATCTGTTTTATATATTAATATTTTTATTACGAATATAAATATAAATTCCTTCAGAATCATATCATTATATCTATTAAAGAAAACTGCATCAAAATCCGTTGTGTAGTTTTAAACATCTCCTGAATTAGTTTTATGAATTTCCCAAGAACGATGATAACAAGTCAACATTGAAAAGAAATATGTTAAAATAACGTTTACGTAAAAAGTAAAATAATAAAGTGTATTTTGTCTTTATTTAAGAAACAAATAAAGTAATATTAAAAAGGCCTCTTTATACCGAGATAAAGCCCATGAAAACCGAAAGAACAACAATAACTTGTTCAGAAGTTGACAAAGTTTGTAATAGCCACTTACTTGGAAAGTTTGAGGCGTTCGCAATAGTAGGTAGGTAGTGTTTATTTGATAAAACACTTTGCAAAGTTTCGCCACCAACGGACAACTCAATTTATTAGTCGTGTGACATAGGGCGCAGTTTTGCACCTAACTCGGCAAAATCCTCCCTCATTGGGTAATCCGAGAGGAGTTTAATGCCTAAGGTTTTATAAAATCGAGTATCCTACTGCGATTTTTTATCAAAGCGAAAGTTAGAATGGTTGTTTCGATGTTGACTCTTTCACGAAAAAACTGATGAACGGATTTTAATGAAAATAATATACACTTCACGCCTTTTAATCCCAAAGCGAAATAGGCAGAGGCACTTGCTAACCAAATGCCTACAGTCCACAAAGAGTATTTAACCCATATCCCGTTGGGTTAAATTGTTTTTTTTTTTATAATTAGCTTGTTCACCGGAATACCACAAAGGCTATATTTTATTGCCGAATTCCCACAGGACTGGGATACTGATACTACGAGTAGTATTGTATTAAGAAACTAGATGTACCCCCCGATGTTACACGCGGTATATTGTTTTTTGGAATCAATACAAAGTCTTAACAAACATATTATAACTAAAACTTAAATTTAGTAACATAAGACGCATAAGACAAATGTCATTTTTTCAAAAATAGGATCTATGATCCCTTTGATCAATAAATATGCTCCCTTTGATTCCATTCCATCATAACTTTGTCTACTTTTCACGCTGCTGCTTTGATAAAAAATCAACCTCTTTAGCAGCACCCTGATTGAAGCTCTACTTGTAATTCTTTGACATTAAAATTTACAGCTTGAAAACGTTTGAACCAATTTAATTTACTTGATTTGAGAGAGTACTATCTTTACTGATAGTACTCTCTCTATTTTTGAAACTTTTTTAATTGTCAAGGCAAATACAACCGGAGCCAAAGATTTTTTAAACGGCTGATTTTCGAAGTTTCTCAGTTTATTAATGTACCATTCCTCCAACCAAGACTTTCTTCGAGCTTTTTGAGAAAATTATAACAGATAAGACAAATATAGCTTTTATGAAGTACCTACTAATTTCCATATAGTATATTCCGGGTTGCTTTGAAAACACTTATCGAGCGGTGTTTGTTGAGTTTCCCTTTGCATTGGCATTTCATTAATAAATTGAGAAATTTTAAAGTCCACTTTTTGAAAATAGGTTCAGTGAGAAAAATGACATGTGGCGACAACGAATACAATAGTGTCACCACCCAACTTTTTCCGTCCTGGGGGCCGTAAGAGGCGACCGAGGGTACTCCCAGAGGACGGTCAGCAGCGCTCTCTGTGACTTAAAAGCACAACACCACTGCGATCGCCAAACCGCCTGCTAAGGGTGGTGATTATTGGCAATTCCCTCCCGATCGTAGTAATCATTAGGGGAGGCCCTCATCTAGTAGTGGACGTGATGTAGCTGATGATGATGGGGAAAATGCAGACTGTACATTTAGTTACAATGTTATTTCTAAACTACTACCACAGTACATACTACATACATTTCAATAAGGGAGATAGCATTCATTATAGTTTGCGCGACATTTGTCTGTGCAGTAAACTTTAATTATCTCAATGCGATATGAACTAACAACATGCCATTTTCGTCCGCGACACAATAACCCGCCAGTCGACGCGATAACCAGACGATTCAGTACGGCTGATTGCTCCCGAAAGTGTTAAGTAGGGACAAATAATCAGATGACGCGATATCCCAGTGAGAAATTCGACGTGAACCCCTCTAGCCTCTCTAGTAGTTTGGGTATTTGATCCGATGTTCAGTTTCAAATGTACTCTATTTACTGGTGTTAAGGTCTGAACTTAACTGAAACAAATCTGTGAAAACAAAGTGCAATATGAAAATCGTACTTCTTCTGTACAGATAAACTTTTACTATTTTTAACAACAAATGTACCAGACTATTGAGATCTTTTTGTGCGCTTTCATTAATCAGGAAAAATATTTAAAGAAGGTAGCATTACTCTGCAATAGGGTATTTGACTACAATGAAAATATGGATCAAACTGTTTTTAGCATAAAAGTAAACATTATTTATATAGCCTTATAGCCCACACGTTACATAAAAATATTGACGATTAATTAGATAAATCAATAATAAAATAATAAAAAAATCACGTTTAGCCATATGATTGAAAACACACGAGATTGGTCGAATCTGGTGTGACGTCACCTGCGTATACACGCAGGTGGGTGAATGTCAATAGAGGTTTTGTACGGTGCATCGGTGTTTTTCTTCGTTTTTACTAGTTGTCTTATCTTACAGGCAGGTTACGTCACGACATCACGTGACTTAGCGTTTTGGTGGTTTTTTGGTTCATTTAAACTCTCATGGTGATTTGCATACAAGTAGTTATTCAATTTTCTAAAAGTAGTCAAATACGCTATTGCGGCCGCATAATAATAACTACATGAGATCTCTGCAAGTAAAAATGACCTTGCCCATACATAGCCATTGACACCATGACATCAGGGTGACATTTGTCACCTGTGAAGTGGAGAAATAGTAGTAGACCACCAGACTCAAGTCGGGTACGCTCTAGGGAAAAGAGAAAGGTCTTAAAGGAAAAATAAGGACACGTACCCATGACATTATTGAGATGTCAGCCTGTATTGCAGATATAAAAAAGGCTTCGCAGTTGCCAACATACACATTGAATTAGTGTTGGATAAACTTATCTTTTTATACAGTATGAAGAATCGCGGCCAGTTGATTTCTCGTTATAATGACAAAGGCAGCACAAACAACTTTTCCACTTTATCTCTGTAGCCTTAAAATGAAACGTTTCGTGTTAAGTGCTTTTTGCTGCATTTCGCTGGCGCACTCAGACAAAATCGTATTTTCTAGAAGCAATTTTCTGGCTTCTTTGTTTGCACATACTTTAATTTGAATAGTTTTTAGCATTCCCTGTACAAGAAAAAAAAAATACTGTCTAAATGGCTTTCTTCGTTTCGTGTCTGATTCGAAATTCTCAAATTATATTTATAAATCCTTGAACAATGCACTCACAACTTCTTAGTTCCTAAAATGTTAGTACTAAACGCTACTTCTTGTAGTTCAATTTAGTGTACATGCCACTGAGCAGACACGACGTACATTTCTGAAGAACAGCAATCTGTCTGCATATATTTACGGGACCTCGATGTAATGTCAGAGTTCACACTTGACCGGTCTTTCAACAAATTTGGTCCGGTCCGAGTCGTAGGTATGTGATAGTGGTATTGTCTGAAGGGAACGAGTTTGTAGTTGCAAATGCCGAGAACACGGGATTGTTCTGGGTGTACTACTCTAATGCCCAATGCAAACTCTCGAAGGATAACCCCTCGTAGAAAAGTACGGTTAATTAGCTTAGCTTAATTTACTTAACAGTCTAGCACTTTGTACTTCTATTCTTCTCTAATGACTTAAATGAGTGAGATAGTACTACAACATGGCAGGCTGTCATGTATGTTCTAAAAGTGAGACCAAAACTGGAATTGCAATCGAAAACTGACTTTTAGAATAAAACGATGCAACAAAATGATGACGATATGCATGAGTGAAAGAGTAAGAGAAAATATTTTATGTCCCTTACTGCGAATATTTGCATGTCATTTCTCATGAAAGTCGACGCAAAACGTTTTAAAAAATAGGTCACCGATTTGGATAGATCTCAATAGAGAATTTAGATTGGACATTACAATATCATACTTGATATTAATTATGAACATACGTGAAAGGGTATGTTATTGATCTTTCGTGGAAGGCCCGTGATGTGGGTAGTGTATAGTAAAAGTATGTATTCTGTGAGCCGTGTGGTGACGGCGAACAGAATACATGTGTCACCACCCCAGCCCATCTTTTCCCGTCGTGGGGGTCGTAAGAGGCGACCGAGGGAGTTCTCCAGAGAACGGACAGCAGCGCTCTCTGTGATTTATGGCATTTCACCCCAAATGATGAAAATCATTGGGGGAGGCCCTCGTCCAGCAGTGGACGTTCTGTGGCTGATGATAGTAAAAGTCTATTCAACAAGCTCCTTATCTGACCCACGTGATCTCAATGTAGGTACCAAATAGAAGACGAATATAAAAATAACTTTAGCTTGTATCTATTAATTATTTTTACCTACATACTTTTAAAAGAGGGATAGGCAAAGCTTTCAGAGACTTAAATTTTTGATATTTGATAATAATTAAAAGGTTTCGGTGATAGATGGCCAGCCCAGTACCCAACAATAATATAAATTAAGTACCTAATGTTCCTGCGAACATAAATATTACGTAGTATGTGTCTAAGTATGGTTCAGTTCCGACAATGGCATCCATGAGAAAACCACATATATGTCAAATTTTACGGGTTGAAATCGGTTATTTTTTCTTTAAGTCATCATACAAACTTACCGATTAGCTGATTGTCACCTTATATGAAGCGGTAATTTTATTTTCGTTTTTGTCATATAGTTAGAACAAAAAGGACCCAATACGAAACGTGCCGATTTTGTAATATGAGTTTTGTATCTTGTATGTTAAAGTCCAATTTCATAAAATGACACATTTTGTTTTGTGTCACTTTTGTTCTAACTGTGCGATATGGTTTCATAAAGAAATTTGTTTGGTATCATGGGCTGAGTGACTTTCTCGAGTTTCGCCAACGTTTTTGATTTAACCTTGTACATTGAATTTTATCTGAACCTCGGTCAAACCAACTGAATAAAGAATGAAAGTTTAAGGCCCGTTGGTGCAGTGGTCAGCATGTCTGCCTCTGGTCCGTAGGGTCGTGGGTTCGATTCCCACCGCTGGCAGGTATTTAGGTGATAAGCTTTTAAGTACTTGTTGGATGTGTCTGGGTGTTTTATTTATATAAGTATGTATAAAAAAATATTTAAGTAAATATATCTCGTTGTCTGATTTCCATAACACAAGTGCTTTGGCTACTTAACATGGGATGAAGGCAATGTGTGTGTTGTTGTAAAATATTTATAAAAAAAAACTATTGTTGTTTACCTACTAGTTATTAAAATTCTTTGTAGCAGGCTATAAGTGGAGTAGGCTATTTCTCATTGTTGGCGTAACGTATAAATTAATTAAAAGACAAAACACTTCAATGATTTTTAAACCTTAAAAAACGTTGTTATTACTAGTAGTAATGTAATATTTTAGTACTGAAGTAACAATTTTGACGTATAAACGATCACACATGAACATATTCAGAGTAAGTCTTCCAGAATGTTCCGTTAGATCGAGGGTATAGTGTGGATGCAGAGCGAAACAATGTAAGAACAGTGAGATTACGTGCAGTATCCCTGCTTTGTACTGTGTAATCTCGGTGCAGACCGACGATTTCGGTGAATTTCTCAAAACAATGCACGTAACGAATTGACTACCTAGAATTTGTTTTGGTAAAACAAAACCGAACGTATTTTACACGTTGTTTATATACATTTTTTATGATCTGTCAGTTGTTTTATTTAATATTTGTAAGGGGTGTTTTTGTTTGTATCAAAATAGGTTTTTAGCCCAATGTTACTTTTTTACACGGAAAAAGTACTGAATAGACTTTAACGATAGTGTAGAACGGTGGAGGGAGATATTATTATCAGATCGAACTAGAACAAAGATTATATTGTATTGTTTTAAGTGTGCATTTTTCTTACTTTTTCACGGGGTAAGTACTTTAATGAAAGTATTAATATCCGACCAGATTAGGACATGAAAATTCCACGGAAACGAAATGAAGGGGGTTGGCAAGTAAATCTACGCGGGTCATGCGTCAATAGGGAACAGAATGCTACAAAAACAAGATTTATTCACGAAAACATCTGTATGAAAATTCACAAAAGTAGCTGTAAGTCATTAGCCATTTGAAGACGATATTATGGCAAACTTCATATATTTCTGATACTTGCTTCCTACGACATCATTAAAGTAAAGCCCTCAGCAACACAATCATAAACGACTAAAGGCGGCCATTTTGGAAAGCTTCTAACTCGAACTATTAAGAAAAAGTCGTGTCAAAAAAGACTTGAAATCTCTTTAAAAAGTCTGTTTGAGGAATGGCCTTTCTTTGCCTTTATTTTTTTGTACTATAAATTACCTCAAATGATAGTTCCAATAGTACCGTGTCCAAGTCCCTGAAAATTCTCAATTGTGCAATGAAAAAGGATTCTTGAAGAAGCCTCGGGCTCGGAATCTCCTTATAAAATACTTAGGTAACAATATCGAGGCCATTTTGAAGAAAAGTTGAGTCTTTTCAAAACACGCCACTCGGGGTTTGTTCCTAGAAAGAAACTTAACCGTAGTGTATTAATATTCCGTTGAAATTGTTTCTTAGGTTAGTGCTTTTCTAAAAAAAATATAACATACTTTTATTATTATAATATGCAAACATGAATATTGTGGGAAGCTACAGGGCGTTAGACACCACTGATTCACAATATCCTATATGTTATCTATAAAAGAAAGAAAGTCGTGTTAGTTACTCTATTTATAACTCAAGAACGGCTGAACCGATTTGGTTGAAAATTGGTGGGGAAGTAGCTTAGAACCAGGAAACGGACATAGGATACTTTTTACCCCAATCCTGTTGGTCGCGTCGCTATATAGAGGGCGTTATAGTTTGTATGAAGAACTGAAATTACGCGAATGAAATCGCGGGGCGTCCACTAGTTATTATATATTTACTAGCTGTCCCGGCAATTTTTTTGGCATAATAATTTGCCTTTGTACCCCGTGTATTGGGAGAAATACAACTGGTAGATGCACAAAAAATAGATAGTAGCCGATTCTCAGACCTATTGAATACGCATATAAAATTTGATAAAAATCAGTAAATCCGTTTCGGAGGAGTACGGTAACCAACATTGAGACATGGAAATTTTATATATTGCGTAATAGAGTTATACATATCCATCGAAAATTGCGCTTTAGTATTAATAGCGGCCCACCCCGGTTTTGCACGAGTCCAATGTTGATAATAAGTGTTTCTCTACAATATTATGCATGAAATATACAATGAAACTTCCTCTGGAATCACAATACCTATTGAAAACGACCGCATCAAAATCTAAGGAAAAAGATCTAAGCATACATAGGGACCGACAGCGGGAGGCGACTTTGTTTCATACGTAGTGATTATTATTATTATTATACAGTTTGTACTCTAAAGTAAAATAGCATTTTAGATAGAGTACAATAAAATAAAAAAAAATGGATGATGGATAGGAAGGAAAGGAATTTATGCATAGAATATTTGGGAAAATGTCGGAGAGAGCATACCACGTCATAAATCCACCAATCAAATCAAAGGGGTGAGAGAGGCGCTGCACGTGGAGATCAATTGTCTCTGCCTATTTTTCGAACGTGATAGTATGTACCTAGTCGGCCAAGATTCTGGTCTACCACCCCAAGAAAACTCAATAAAGACAAAGTAAAGATATAAAAGTTAATTTTTACTTGACACAATATTACAAGTCTACTTTATTGTTCTGTTGGGGCACAGAGAGTATCATCTGATTTATATGAAATTATTATTATTACTAGCCTACTGGATCCCAATGCATGGCAAAGGCATCTCATCCTTTTGTCCTCTGTTCCCGAATCGGCGCTGATGTTCACCATTTTGTGTCCTGGCGGACGATCTGGTCGCACCATCTCTTCCTAGGGCGCCCCCGTTGTCTCTTGCCGTTCTTTGGGAGCCAGGTCGTAATCTTACTTGCCCAACAATCCGGTACGCTGTTAAATAACCGAGACTT
>SJJU01005150.1:0-31844 GCA_012932125.1 Conopomorpha cramerella
GCGCTTAGACGTGTGTAGAAAAAAGGTGATATCTGTACACCTTCTTGAAATTCGTAGAGTGGCCGACCTACTTGTGATACTAAGAATATAAATATGAGCAGACACTGACTGACAGCCACAGAATAAATTATGTCGGGAGTTCGTCGATAGGTTTCTAGTAAAGTTCCTATTAATATACGCTAGCTGTGATGTTTAAAGATTTTTTCAAATAGGAAGCGTATTGAATACAAACAAACGAACAGCAATTATATCTTTTCCATTTATAATATTAGTAAGTATAGATTGGTATCTAAGTTTGCCACTCGTTATAATTTATTGAGAAAACGGGCCGTGAACTTTCAACTGGGGCCATTGTTGCTACGTCTCATTATAGAATAGATCATGAATAATTGATGTTAATGTCGCCATACAGTATCCTGCTATACGAATACAGTTGGTTTCCTTCCCAACGTGCTTGTTGGAGCGGACTGTACCTCCGCCGGCGCTCCGCATATTTACATTTTGATTTCGAAAGAAATACAGCAAGTTTATACGAGCCTCGCGGACCCACTTCCAAATCAGCGATATAAAAATAAACGACTTCCGTCCACCGCCGAGCGGCAAACGTGCACGAACTGTCACGGTCACTTCCACACCGACACATGCCTGCAACAACTAACGAAACAAATCGTTTCACAGATTCTTGTCATAATGTACTGTGCTCGTTGTACGTATTGCCTCTAAACACATGTACATACGTAATCTACAGAGGACTTTTACTTAGAATTGTGTCGATAACAATAAAATTTATACTTCAAATAGAATTTACTGTTGACACTTTAGTTTCTAGTGTTGCCAGTGGGAAAGCGAACCAATTTTATACAACTTTGTTACTGTACCTAATACTAATTTTAGATCTATTTGATTCTTTACTAATTGACTGCCCACGACTGTCAAATGTCGGGACTAACAAATATCTGTTCTGTTCTGTCTGTGTAAACCCATCTTCGTTTTGCTGATTATTTATTTGTTTTTCTGACACTTTCTTTACAAGTAACGCGTAAAGTTCAACTGTTTTTTTTTTTTTTGAGAAAAGGTATTTAATTTACAATACTGGCACAGAACAGAGTTTTACTACCGAGTCGTGCATTAATTAGACTTGTAAACATGGTCACTTTCAGTCACATCACTTTCAGTTTGTATCCGGTTACATGCTGGATACTAATGGGTTTCTTTTTCACAGCTACCGTACGGCAATGGGCTTACCACCTATCACGTTGCACTCGTTATATGTGGTAACCCACACGGGGACTGGGGTAACCACCAATGTGGCACATGATGGTTCAACTGTCAAACTCTCTACGAGAAAAGTAGCTAAATATATACTGAAAACAGAGGCCCGGACGTGCGTGCGACAGTAATGAAATACAATATTCATTCAATCCAATATAATTACTTGATACATAATGAATATTTAAACGACAAACGACAACCGTTCTAGTATATAGTCCCCACTACTTCGGCATTTAGAAACCCGAAGTTAAGTAAGACAAGTAATTATTAATTAATTAATAATTATTTCCTGTGCTTATTTTAACAATTGCTATTTTACATACATTGTGTCATTTTTACCTTTACGAGTAGTACATTTTCACAGTTGAGCCAGTAGGCACCAGACTGGCATTGTTTATAAAGTATCTTTTTAACCCCCGACGCAAACACGATGGGATGTTATGAGTTTGACGTGTCAGTTTGTGTATGTGTCTGTCTGAGGCAACGAAGCTCCCAAACGGATAATCAGATTTTAATGCGTTTTTTTTAAACTGATTTGATCGAGCGTGTTCTTAGCTGTATTTTATCAATATCTGTTCAACCACTCAAAAATCATAGGGGTTAAAAGTGGGGATTAAAAAATTTACTTCAATAAATAATGTCTAAAAGGAGTATCAAATAAAAGAGCACGAAGACTAGATTATTTTTAGATTACATTAGAAACTGTTTATTAAATGAAAATTGGATAATTTGTTTAAAAGTTATGAGGGTTGAAAGTTGCGGAAAAAAAGTCGACTTTGTACAAATATGTTCAAGTGGGGTACCAAATGAAAGGGCACGAACATTTAAAATCGGGGGTTTGTTAACATTTGTAATTTAGTAATTATAATTATTAACAAACAAAATACATGAAACAAAATAGCTATTTTAGAAGGGACGTAGTTATGTTTACTGGAAGTATAATAACTGTATACCTACAAAATCTCTATGTAGCTGTTAAATTGCGTAACCGCGGAAATAAATTGTCTATTCTTAATAGACATGTGTCATTGCCGTATACGAGTATAAGGTGAACAACTTTACTTAGTGTTAGTTTAGGTGTAAGTAGAGTAGAAGCTTTCTCCTTTCTGTTACCAAAAACAAACAACAGAACTACCAATATGTTAATAGCCGAAATCCTCGTAAATGTATATAATGGTTGTCAAGTTTTATGCTTCTGTGTAAATTCGGTAAGAATCGATTCTGATTTATAAAAATCCTATGACATAACCTTGGAAGACCAACCTTTGGCCAGGTCAGCTACAAAGTATACATATATATATTTTTCAAGAGGAAAAATTCTGACGTACATTTACGTAAAGCATGCCATAAAGCAATTCAAAAACTGTTAAATACTGGTTTCTTTGTGATATCGTGCCACCATTAGCACTGAATTGACCTTCGCCGTGCCCTCCAGGCGTTATTAAGCGGACCACTCGTGACCTCACGCCTTGCTAGGGTTTCTTATGTACATATTATGTTATCTCTGAAAGCAATAACACATTTCATAAATGTCAGCGAAAAAGTTTCTACTTACTAATCACTCCATCAACTTTGTATAAAAGTAAAAATCACCGCATTGAATTATTGTACCTTAACAGTAGCAGTTACTTTTGACGAGGTTGTTATAGTATAAAATAATAGCCTCCAAATTTCCACGCCTCGCAATGTGGAATGAGAAGGAAATATACAATGTGTGCAGGATCGAACCCGCGGCTAGTCGTTCCACTAACCTGTCGAATCTAGAAATCCAAAGCAATCGTCATTTTGACGAAACGTACGTTACCTGAGCTACGTCATGCACAAGACTACGTCCCGTAGCAATTTATCGTAGACATGGCGTAGCGCGTAGTCCGTAGTAAATGTCTGATCAAATATACGCCCACTTACAATCAATCTAAATACAAAACGCCAAGTTAACATCCAGTTATACACCTATAATTATTGGTGTTCAATGTTTATGTTTATGTACAATACGTTACCGTACATTTCTATAAATAATGACAGCTCGATGTAGGCTACTTCTTGCAATAGTATAGGGAGGGGGCAACCCTTAGAACGTTTTGTCAACGTAATAGAGTGAATTTTCTGCCAGGGGCCTGACTGACGTACAAAAATACTATTCAAACCAATAATAACGTGAAGTCTCTTATCATCATCTCTTATATCACCTGACGTCCACTGATGGACAAGGGCCTCTCCCAATGATTTCCATGATCATTTGGGGGGAAATGCCAATAATCGCCACGCTTGGCAGGCGGGTTAGCGATTGCAGTGGTGTTGTGGTTTAACTCACAGAGAGCGCTGCTGCCCGTCCTCTGGAGAGCTCTATCGGTCGCCTCCTACGACCACCAGGACAGGAAAAGTCGAGCTGGGGTTCTATTTGCCGTCACCACACGGCTTCCTGAAGTACCTGCGTCTATACATCGGGGAGCTGTAATGAATACACGATAAATTATGACGACGTGACAACGACATGTTTGTGTCATAATGACGATACATAGTGTTATCAGATTATCATAATCTTGTCAAATTTACTCAAGCGCTAATAGACGAATCAACCTGAACAATTTAGCTATCCCCCTATCGTGCTTTTTATTCCAGTAAAAAGGTCAAAACGTTGTATTTTATTCTATATCTGTCCGATTCGATACCACACGTGTTTATAGGGTGTAATTCGTGCGTAGTGCGTAAGTAAAATTAGGAATACATGTTCCTCTGAATCGGGCTGGATCTTCCTGTGAATTTATTGAATTGTGTGAGTGGACACTGGCGGCGAGCGGCGAGCGGAGCGGCGGGTGGTGGCAGCCGAGCGCGGCGGCGGCGGCGGACAGCTGGCGCGCCACGTGGCTTGTCACACGATCATACTCCATTATTGTATAATTATGTGACGTCACCATTCATTGCTGATCTTGAGCCATAACCTCCTTAAATGTGGGTCACGTATGTTGGAATATTCGTGTCGCCGTTCTAAGCACTAAACTGTGGTGACATCGTTGTAGTTGTCTGTTCACCCAGACGTATTAAACATTTAACAAAAACCTACTGATTGTTCCTGGCGGAGTAGGTTGGCATAGTTTGCGTACAGTTACGTGTACCGTTTTGTCGCTACCGGCAGTACCAATTGACCTAGAGAGACGGCAGCGTCAATTTAATATGATGGTGTAATTCAGAGCGTCGACCCAGTGTTTACGGTTTTTGTGCGAGCGTCCGCGCAGGCGCGAGTGCCGCGTGTGTGGGTGCTGACCGGCGTCCGCAGTGACCAAACGGGCAGGCCAGCGGGCGGCAGCATGGGTCTGCCGCGCGCCTCCTGGTAGCCATAGCGACCGCGGAGGGGCGTCCGGCGGCGGAGGGGGCTATGACACCGCCGCCGGCGTTCACGGTGCTACCGCGCGTGCAGCTGGTGCGGCCGCTGCGCCGCGAGCCGGCCGGCGCGCTGGAGCCCGCCTTCTCGCGCGCCCTGCACGCCAAGCTGCGGCGGCTGGAGCGGCGCGGCGCGGGGTCCGAGCGGCCCGAGCGGACCGAGCGGACCGAGCCGGCCGAGCGGCCGCGCTTCGTGACGACGGTGCGCGCGGGCGAGTTCCTGCCGCCGCCGCCGCAGCAGGCGCGCCTGCTGGGCCTCGAGCCTCCTGTCTTCCGCTACTCCAGCCGGCCGGCCGCAGTCCGCGCGCGCCGCTCCGCGCCCGCCCCGCACCCGCAGCCGCCGCTCGCCGCACACAACATGAAGGGCGTGCATGCCCTCATCGCTGGAATTACAAGAATGCGCAACTGCGTTAAGGAGTATGAACCACTATGCGTATACGTTGACATTTTCAATTATTATAATACCTAACCGTGTTCCTACATAATTCCCACTTTACTACTATTACCGTATTTAATACCAAATAACCATAATGCTTGCCATAAGACTTAATATTTGCGATACGAGGCATACACGTACATAGACACGATGCACTGTATGCCAATAAAAATGATAAAGTCGAGTTACAATCAACTCATTTATCTACAAACAGATAGCCTCAGTGAAGCGCCGCTAATCAAATAGAATTAATTTCGTTGGTACGATGAGGTAGGGATTTATCAGACGTCTGCGAACTCGGGGATATTTCAAACATTCGATTTAGCAATATTTCACTTCCATTTTCCTTCGGACACACCATCCGAGGATGGAGCCGTATGTAACGTTTAACTCCTAATGAGATTTAACTACTGATTTACTGCGTTATTACACGTACAAGGTAGACAATATTGGTATATATACACTAGGTATAAACAGAGGAGGAACTGTACACCATAACCGTTCACAAAACGGAAAAAATACTATCTGTAATCTATAAGGTGCCTCTTCCTACTCTCTTATGAATGTATATCTTTTTATAAGATTAACTCGCTCCGTGCTCCGTGCACACTCCACATTTTTTTTAACATAATAAATTTCTTTGTAACTGATAATTTGTATTGTTGTATAATTTCCAGCGGCAACATAATGACGGACAAGCGCGTGGTGCGCGGCTCCACCGTCAACGCGCACCCGCACGCCGCCGTGAGTACCTGCCTACCACACACACACACTGCACACACATACACACGCACACGAGTGTAGCGTCTGTGGCCCAGTACTCGGGACTTGCAACCGGGAGGTTCAGGGTTCGAAAACAGACATACTGGACATATACCAACGATACTCTATTTTAGAGCATATGTAGTTACGCTACGCAACGCTCGTATGTTGAAGGAAAATATCGTGATGAAACCAGCAGCCGACATGGTGAGGGAATCTTATAACGGCGATGGGCTCACCTCGTACTACGCTTGATGACCTGTGGGGCATTTGTTTAGCGATTGCCTCTGCTTATACCGCTTTGGGGTAAGAACGTTTTACATGGATGAATCTCAAAAATGTAATCGAGTCTATACAAACTATAGACTTGTACCAATGGCTCACACATTCAAGCGTGGGAAAGCCAAAAGGAAAATGTCGTGAGGAAAGCCAACTACGGCGGTCAATCACCGCGGAAAACATGTGACCTCGTCCTACTAATATCTATTATAAATTCGAAAGTTTCTGATTTTTTGTTACTTCACGAAAAACTTCTGTACTGTTACGTACTTTAACGAAACTTACTGGTTTAGTTTGATTATAAGCTTCACATAGGAATACACGGCGGGTAACACTGCAGGTGGCAGTTTGTATTATATTTCAAAACGCAGAAAGTACTATCGCGGATAGGATATTGAAACACGTTGGTCTGAGTCGCCGCCGCCGCCCGCCCGCCCCCGCGCCCCCGCGCGCCCCTCCATCACCGCGGTGTTACTCTACTGACGACGGGTTCTGCTGTAGTAATTAATTACCTTGATGATACGGACCCTGGCCCACTTACTAATGTAACAAACGCGAAAGTAACTCTTTACGTTGTTATCACGCCAAAACTACTGAACCGATTTGAATGAAAATTTGTACCAACGCATATAGTATATACTTAGTTGAGCCTGGGAATTAACATAGGGTACTACTTAATGGCAGAAGCTGGATGCGAGAAGCCGAAAACAGATCACAGTGGCGTGCAATTGGAAAGGCCTATGTCCAGCAGTGGACAAGCATGGGCTGATGATGATGACTACTTAATACAAAAAAAAAGTTGAAAGGGGGATGAAAAGTTGTATTGTTGTAAGTGTATCGTCAATTTTGTAACTAGAAGCGATACTTGTTTAGACTCTTCATTACATAAATGGGACATTCCACATCTATAAAAGATTTCGCAAGGGAATAAAAATGCCAATAGGGGATAAAGTTTTGTATGAATAACTAAGACTTCGCCAATGATATTGCAGGCCGTCACCACTACGCTATGAGTACCTATCTATCTACTAACTTATAACACAGTATTATAGATTCAACATGACCGCCGCTAAACAACGAATATCTATATATCTTTTTTTGCATCGTGAACACTTCTGTAAATAAACAGGCAGGCCTCTGAATTAAACGATATTTCAAAGGGGTGAATCAAGAAGGGTGGATATACCTACTGAAGAACACAGCCCCGTTGTGAAACGTTCTAATGTGCGAATAAAGAAAAATATCTTCGGTTCTTTGTTTCTTCTTGTATTGTAATGTAGCATAGGTCATCAAATCAAAACTCGATTGGCTTATATTGGATGTCCAAACTATTTATTCAGACACCAAGGATCCTTGCAGCACTGTGTATCGAATCGGTACGAAATCGTTTTCTGTGGGCATTGCTAGAGGGGTCAAATCACCAAAAACACTTTAAACTATATTTAGGCATAACATCGCGTGTTCGTTATATCAATTCAGAAATAGTTTTTTTTGTGTTTGATAATGTGTAGGGTAATAAAGCTCATACTACGCCGGTTCTGCAGCGAAGAGTCCTTGAATGTGAAGCGGCGGCGGCGGCGGCGTGGCGAGCGCTGATGTCCCGTCGCGCCATCTGATCGCATGTTCCCATCGGCCAGCCATAAATTTCCCGCCTTATAATTTTGAAACACGTCGTCAAAGAAAAGTTATTTTAATGACAACAAATTGCAATAGGCTTTTGTTCCAACGTGTATGTAGGCACTTCTTGTTATAAAAGTGGACTAAAACGAGCCCAGCACAGAAAAGTCATTAAAACAAACAATCGGTTCGTAAAAGTGCATTAACTACGACAGCTGTTGCCTTCAGACTGAAACTGAGCGACATATTGCGACCAACACGCGAGTCATTGTTCAGCAGGTCGCACAACTCTGGCTACATGAAGGAAAAACTGACCAAAAACGTGCCATTAACTGAAAAGAAACGTCAGGAACAAACTCTGCTGTTTACAAATTACACACGGGAATCTGAATTGTAGCACAATCCATGTGTTATTGCATTCACACTATGAAAACAAAAGTGTTTCAGTGCATAATAACTAATGAAGATAGCTTTCTGTGGTGACCTGTAACTAAGGCAACACCTGACTGTATATTTTGGTTTAGATTTTTATGTATAAATGTGCTGTGTATGTCCTTGTTGGTTGCCCTAAATAAAATAAAATAATAAATAGATCGTCTACATGACTACTATATGTTGCTGCAATCATTCCAGTTTTTTCGTTTAGTCGAGGCGTGATGAAACTAGCTGCACCTTACTAGGTGAAGTACTACTGTGTATATGCGTAGGCCGTCGGCCAGTCTGGACAACGGATAGTGATCTCAAGTTCGTACCTGTTAGAGTTGAAAATACTTGGTCCGTATATAAGTGGTGTGTTTAAAGAAAGGTGAAGGAACTGCAGTAAGACGGCGAACTTTAACGCTGTCGCGTGACCCTTATCGGACTTCAGCCTACATCTAGGTACTAAACACGGGGCTTTCCTATGGCTCACTAATTACAACGCTTATCTTAAATATCGCTTAATTGAGAAGGAATACAAAGTTTTAATTTTGCGAAGTCTTCGTCTTCTTCTTCTTCGTCATTAACAGTTAAGCAAAGGAGGTTATCTTATTACTTAGTTAGCTTAAACGTTAAGTAAATAATGTCAGTAGTGGTGTGGGGTGGGGTAACTCGCGTCGCGACAATTTGTATCAGAGAACTCGAGGTCACTTTGAATAATCGATTAATGATTGACTCGTCCGATTATCTACACTGTTTACCGCCAGTAAAAAAAGATTGTTTTTCTCTTGAAGTGTCAACCTAGCCTAGGTATGCTAGGTGTAGAACCTAGGTATGCTAGGTGTGAAGATCTTTAATCTTCTCTGTAGTGCGTACTTGTTTATATCTATATCTAGCTGTGCCGCGCGGTGTTACTCGCGTTTTTTTTTTCGTTCCTTCGTCAAGTAGCTTTTATTCGTTAAAAACATCCATCCATACAGTTCTTTCCTCTTTATTATAACAAATAATGCATAAATTTCGACCAAATTTTATTACCATAAAAACGGTTGTCGTGAGTTAATCTTAACAGATAGACATACACTACACTAGATAATTTCAAGAGGAATAATTCTTTCATACATATATTTTTGGTATCTTGAATATAATTTTCCCCGTTTTTTTCACCGTTTCCATTATTTCTTCGCTCCTAATAGTTGCAGCGTGATGTTATATAGCCTAAAGCCTTCCTAGATAAATGGTCTATTCAACACAAATAAGACTTTTTCAATTCGAACCAGTAGTTCCTGAGATTAGCATGTTCA
Organism: Conopomorpha cramerella; assembly: GCA_012932125.1. Classification (NCBI taxonomy): domain Eukaryota; kingdom Metazoa; phylum Arthropoda; class Insecta; order Lepidoptera; family Gracillariidae; genus Conopomorpha; species Conopomorpha cramerella. The sequence goes on from SJJU01005150.1 coordinate 9,466, forward strand.
AACAAACAAACTATTTAGCTTTATAATATTAGTATAGATATACAAATTAATTGGTACGCGTGTTGCTAAGCGCAAAACTCGAGAACCAATTTCTCTAATTCCTTTTTATGTTGTACATGTCAGAAGGTTTTATGCATAAAAAATATAATTTATTTACATACATACATACATACACTTCACGCCTGTCTCCCAGAGGGGTAGGCAGAGACTACAGATCTCCATTTGTCACGATCCTGACATACCCCTTTCGCTTCATCTACATTCATACATCTTTTCATACATGACCTCCGGTTTCGAGTACTTTTCACGCCACCTTCGACCAGGACATCACCAATCTGGTCTGTATATGTCCTTCTGGGCGACCTCTACTCACCCGGCCCATTACATCACCCATATAAATCTCTTTCGTCAATCGACTTTCATCCATTCTCTCCATATGCCCAAACCACCGAAGCATGCCCTTTTCAATCTTGGTCACTACGTCTTCCTTCAAACCGCAACTTTCCCTTATCACACTATTCCTTATCCTGTCATTCAATGTCACGCCTTTCATGCTCCGCAATGACCGCATTTCTACGGCATTGACTTTACTTTTATGCTTCTTCTGCCATACCCAACTTTCACTCCCGTACATTAAGGTAGGTGCCAGTACAGCGTCATGGACAGCCAATCTTGCCTTTTTCGACATGAATTGGCTCTCCATAACACTGCGAAGGGCACCGTTAACCTTATTACCCGCACTCACTCTTCTTTCAATATCTTTGTCAAACTTTCCATCACTTGTAAATAGAGATCCCAAATATACAAACTCATCCACTTGTTCAACTTTCTCACCGTCAATCATGCACTCACAAATTGTCCTTTCATTATTTTCGACTACCATTACTTTGGTCTTACTAGCATTCACTTTCATTCCTTTCCTTTTCAATGACTCATTCATACACTTAATCATCTGCTGCAATTCATACGCCGACGGTGCAAGAAGAACTTGATCGTCAGCATATAAAAGGCATTTGAGGATTAAACCACCTAATTTAACCACATAATTTATTTAACACACCTAAAATGCCCGAGAAATTACACTTATTCCAATTCAAGATTCATAGTTCATCATCAGCCCATACTTGTCCACTGCTGGACATAGGCCTCTCCAATTGCACGCCACTGTGATCTGTTTTCGGCTTCTTGCATCCAGCTTCTGCCAGCCATCTTGCGTATATCATCAGTCTGCCTTGCCTGAGGGCGCCCTACACTCCGTTTGCTGAGACGCGGTCTCCACTCGAGAACTCGTTTGTCCCAACGGTCATCGGTTCTACGGCTAATATGGCCGGCCCACTGCCACTTCATCTTGCTAAAACGATGAGCTATGTCAATGACTTTGGTTCTCTGTCGGATCACTTCATTTCTGATTCGATCCTTCAGAGCATAGCCTTTTCCATAGCATGCTGTGCTACTTTGAGCTTGTAGGCCAGCCGTGCCGTCAGTGTCCACGTCTCAGCTCCCTATGTCATTACAGGTAGGACACACTGATTGAAGACTTTTGTCTTCAGGCACTGTGGCAGATTCATAGTTAAGACAGGACAACGTCTGTCGGGTCCACTACTATCGTGTAATAAATGACACCCCCTATCAGAGTTGTAAGTGACCGAGTATACCAACGCACACTGCAGAAATCACTACCATGAATTATAGGTATTGTCTGTTATTAAATGAGTGACACTTTGCAGTGGTTCATTTCTGAGGCTAAAAGTGAGGCATCATTTTGCCCAAGGTTCGTTCAGTCCATCTTATTTGGAATTATGTGCTTGAGTTTTTGTATGCATTATAGGGTTCAAACATAATTCGCTATGAAGCTTCGCATTACAACTGCGGAAAATATGGCAGGTCGTAGTTATTGCTAATTATGTGTACTATCTGTCCTGCAGGGCGACGGCGTGGAGAGCATGGCGGCGCGGGCGGCGCGCACGCGGCGGCGGGCGCTGGCGCGGCGCGCGGCGGCGCAGCGGCTGCGGCCCGGCACGCCGCCGCCCGCGCCCGGCCGCAAGCACCACCCCATACAGACAGAGTATTACCTCGAGGAAGTACGTCACTACAACACTCTCATTCTATTATTTAATCCATTTCAAAATATACCTAAACTTTTAAATGTCCTATGGGAATGTGAGAGTTATTACCCATTTAGATTTTTAGCAACTCCGCAGTGACGGTTTTCAGAAGCTGTTATTAGCACCAAACTAAGCTAAGTCCAATTCCTTATTGTGTGGCAGCTATTCGAGAAGGGCGTAGAAATGGAGGTGGGCGTGCAGACGGACCTGTTCGTGGACCGGCCCGCCACGCCGATATACGTGCCCGCCAAGACCGGCGCCGACGTCGCCACGCAGATCTACCCCGGAGACGTAAGTCTGCTCACTAGCCATCTCTTGAAACATTACGTAGGTATGTACGTAGAGTACGGGTTTGGGAGTGGACGATAGAGAGTGATGGGTGGTGTTTGTGTGTCAGCTGTTCGACTTCGACGTGGAGGTGTCGTCGATAGTGGAGGTGCTGGTGGGGCGGTGCGGCGAGCAGGCGCTGGCGGAGGCCGCGCAGGAGGAGGAGCTGGCCGCGCTGCGCGAGCAGCAGCGCCGCTTCCGCGAGCTGCGCGACGCCGAGCGCGCCGAGCGGGAGCGCCTCGCCGCGCAGGACCTCCGGCTGCACCACGAGAAGGTCACTACGCCCGAATCTATTAAGATCACGAAGCCCCATAATATAACACTTTATAGACTAAGCCCCTTAACAATAAACGCGTTATCTAACGTAACGGTCTACAAGAACTGGGTATTCCGTATTTGACATACAACTGACAAATTAAGTTGAGCTTTGTGGATCTTCGAAATAGCAATTCCGCCATTATTAGTAAGACCCTAACATTTTATTGATTTGGAATTCTATTGCTATGATGAATGCCTGACACCTCTGATCCGCCAGACTATTAAATCCTGTTGACCCAGGTTGTAGCTCTGTCTTGTTGCGCTCAGACTGTGTAGAATGTGCGTGTAATGTGTATGTAATGACGTGTATCAGGAGCGGCGCGTGTTCGAGGCACGCGCGGCGGCGGCGGCGGCGGCGGAGGCGCGCGCGCGGGCCGCGGCCGCCGTGCTGGCGCAGGGGTACGTGGCCGAGCTGCTGCCCGCCGCGCTCGCCGGCCTGCGCCGCCAGGGGTACCTCGTCGAGCGAGCGCAACGAGGTATACCACATACTTACAAACTACCCACAAATACTTACAATTTCACTCCCACCACTAGTTGACGCCATTGAAACAGTAACAAAACTAACGGAAACCATTATACGCAGGAATTGATGAAGAGTTCGTACCGTGGCTTGTAGAAGAAGTTTCCAAGGAAATTGAAATGCTCGTGACCTGCAGAGATCTCATTACAGGTTGGTGATGAAGAAATGGTCATCAGATTGAGATGTGGATGAGATTTTGGTAGAGATACAGAACCGTTTTTATATCTATGCCGTTCTCGGCTACCGCTAATAGTCTGTCTGAATATTGTTGATCTGTTGCTGCTGTCGAGTCACTATATGAGATCCAATTTGTCCTTGACAGTGTACATGCATTTAATAATCTACACCTAATAACTTAAAATGGGTAAGAATTACATTGAAGAGCATCTGTGGTCCAGTTGGTCGGATACTCGACTTGTAACCGGGAGGTCGCGGGTTCGAGTCCGGCTACTGGACGTGTACCAATGGGACTCTTTTTCAGAGCCTATGTACGCAACGCAACGCTCGTACGGTGAAGGACAACATCGTGATGAAACCCGCACACCACAAGGTGTGTGAACCCTATAACGGCGATGGGCTCACCCCCTGTTACGTTGGGTTAAATACGCTTGGTGAACCGTGGGCATTTGCTTACTAAGCAAGTGCCTCTACCTACCCCGCTTTGGGATGAAATGGCGTGAAGTGTAATTACATTGAAACTTTAGAGGAAGTACGGTATTGACATGCCCAATATTGTATGTATGACACATCCGTATGTCCACGAGTGTATGTAACACGTGTGTACGTGGTGCGGTGGCGGTGTGTGTGTCTGCAGAGGTGGTGCGCGAGGTGGTGGCGGCGCGCGCGGAGCTGCACGGCGCGGCGGGCGAGCGCGCGTGGGGCGCCGCGTCGCCGCCCGACGCGCCCACGCCCGACCTCGCCGCCCTGCTCGAGCAGGAGGAGGAGCAAGAGCCCTACTCGCCCGAAGGTAAGCAAACCTCTCTCACTGCCCGCCGCGCCGAGCTAAGTCACTGCTCGCTACATGTCTCTTTCTAAATGAGCCTCTTCTGCAATAACCCATTCGCACAAAGTCTACAGAGGATGCATATGTATAGACGCGTGCACAGATTTGTGAGGGATCTCATGTCCATAGGCAGATTTATTGTTCTACATTAATTACGGTCCGGTAGTTTGTAATCCTCTGTTTCATCTAAAAGTAGTTATGAAAAAAGAATTACTTACGGATGTCAGTGTCAAAATAAACAAAGGTAGGTTATGTACGCCGGTAATTTCGTATTTGTTATAACCCGTAACTGTAATATGGGGTTAAATCACTGTTTGATCGGACGGCAGCAGAGTGGATACTCTTAGTAAAAGTTCCTAGTAAGAATGAATATTTGAACGTTTTGGCACCAACACCTGTCGGTATGTTATTGGAAAGTGTACTGCCCCTTTGGTGAGCAATATGTGCCGGATGCTCGCAACCTGTCGCCCTGGAGATGATTCCGCGCACCCGCCGCCGCCGGCGCGGGGGCGCCACGCCACCGCCACGCCGCCGCCGCGCCGCCACCGCCACTGCTACGTCCCGCCAGTAATAATCAATTCGTGCCACCTCACCACGTGCGGCGCACACACACATACATACACACACGAGAAATAGTTCTTCATTTTCAAATTTTCTCGACAAAAAACAAATGTTTATAATAGTATGTTCTAAATAACTAATAGTAATAGTCTAATAGTTTTTTTTCAAATAATTTCACATAAATCTTTTCGATAATAGCACACACGAAAACTGTATATACTTAAACGCCAATACAATCTCATCAAATCTGATGGAAACCGGAGAAAAAGCTGAATTTTTCAATCAAGTAAGCGTGAAGTAGGCTAACGTAATTAAGTATGTCCTCGTAATTTACAGACAAAACCTACCCATTCGCCAGCAGCTACAAAATAGTTTTATTGATTGAGTCAATGCTTGAAATAAATCCGTCCGTTTGTACTACTAACCTACATGCACCTACATAATTGCTGTATTCTCCGTAAAGATAAATGTTTATAGTGAATAGTTAGTTTATTCTATACTGTTTATAGAATACAACCAAATCGACTGCCATTACTCTCCCCTGATGTACCTATGAGCTAATATCACTTAAATATTCGGCAGTGCACAAGTGCACACACACACACACACACACGGAGCATCACACAAGTGATTGTTCACGGTGGCAGGACTGTATGGTGTCATTACAGAGCCGAGACATTAGTTCCGCTCGCGCAGCACGCGGGCAGCGCAGCGCAGCGCAGGGGCAGACCACCACGAGCCTAATCTCTTCTGTAGGTGCTTTGACGCTTTATTCTGGCTGCGCGTTTCTTTCTACAAATTGCAATAAAAGTGCTGATTAATTCTTCTCGGTGTTGCTTTCTCAATACTAGGGTACTGCGTTGTTCGGTCTTAAGATGTAATTGTCTAGACAACGAGTTAGCATCATGACAACCCTGCCATACTGCTAAATAGTGGTGTAAAATGATATAAAATCTAGCAGACAGGATTTTTTTCATTAATGGATACAAAGATAAAGACATACAGTGAAAATAGTAGGGAGGTATATTCCGATCTCAAACTTCAAATAGGAGGAAACGTATCTGCGTATAATATTTGTTACCTTAACTACAAATCATATAAAGTAATCAACACACATCACTGTTATTGTGAGTGAGGCTGAGATATCTATCTGTAATTCAATACATTTTTAGTAACCCTCGATCATACAAGTCTTATCCAATACTCGGGGGTGCGCAGTGGACCGCAAACACGTCGCAACACCATTCTGAGCCTAACCGCTCGGTAATACGGCCGCGTGCCGCGTGCCCGCTGCAGGTGTTGGTGCAGCCACAACAATTAAGATTGATACGGTGTGATGACGTTATAATATCGGTTTGATACGTCACTTGTGTCGCGGCGCATTATGTGCCAAATAGTCCTAAAATGGCGTCGAGCCGACCCTCGCGCACGTGCGACGTGCGCCCCGAGACCTCCGCCATTCATAAAACATTAACAATTTTGGTTTTGGATTAATAGCGGCACAATTAAAGCGCGAGGGCGAGCTTGACACTTCAGTTTTATAATGTACATATTTTTTGTATAATACGTAACTTGTCATAGAGGATTAAAATACATCGAAATCACAACCCGGACTCTAATGGTCTTGTAAAAGAGGCCCGAAACTGTAATTAAAACGAAATAAAAATATTTGCTATACGTAATACATACATACATACATACACTTCACGCCTGTCTCCCAGAGGGGTAGGCAGAGACTACAGATCTCCATTTGTCACGATCCTGACATACCCCTTTTGTTGTATTGGTAATACATATGTACTATCTATATTTATTACATGCCCATTTATGAAAATGCCGAGTAGCGTCTTAAGTCCAACCCTGCGCCAGAGTGTGCGTCATGGTCGGGCAGCATCATGGTCTGCCGCTGTCTGTACCATCGATCGACCGACGAGCGGTCAGTTGTTTGTAGGTACGTTTTGCTAAGCGCATGGCGGTGTTTGCGCGCACGTGGTAGATGGCCGCGCGATAGCGGCGCCTGGTGATCGCTATCGCGGCTCAGCGGGCGCGCTTTTCCTCGAGATGGATATTCAATCATACTGATAACAATTCGGCTGCCCATTTTATGGTTTGTTAATCAAATTAACAATAGACATAGAGAGAGCTCGTTAGCTTTAGGGTGCGTGGGTCAATGGCAAAAGCGAATTATTGTTATGTTAGTAGTATACTAAATACTAAGCAGTAAGCAGCACCTCCTCTCAACCTCTGTTCCTAGACTCAAATATCTGTAACGAAGTAGTCGGTAACATAAGATAGATAATCTGTACTACATGCGTTGTATACTATAATCATTGTGCTTATGATCTAAAAAGAGAGGCTGGTCTCCGATAATGTTTTCACAGTAATTCACCTTAAGTTTGTGAAACAACAATGCTTGTGCATACCCGCCAAAACGTTGCAAAAGCACGAAACCCCATTAATATAATGTTTCCTCGGGCAGTCGCTAGTCGCGCTCAAGTTTCGGCAAAGTCAATATTATCGCAGCGCCCGCGCACATTAGCGGACCACAACAATTACAAATCACATCCGCATGTCACAGTGTAGCTGTTACAGTATGACACCACACTGAGTTTTGTTTTTTCACTTCATGTATCGGAATACTTATCATATCACACTTCTTTTAACCAACAAACCACTAACTATTTTTTAAGCAGGTAGTAGCACCTAGTTAAGGTAGGTACTCTTAACAATTTGTAAAAACATTTTGTAGTTAGCGGTCTGACAAATGTATGATAAGATCGACAACGATATAGAAATGTATACTTCACCTAAAATTAATTTAGTAAAAAATAGTAAAAACATACCTACTGTTAGTTACCGACTGTGACTCCGCATATCCCGATGTTGCAGTGATGGTGGTCTACACCTGCTGCACGCAGCCCGCGCTCAGCCCCTATTCAAGTAAAACTTACACCTCGAGTTTACATGTCAGTCCTGCCTGGCATAAAATATGTTGGTACATTTTTATACGGGAATCGTCCAGACAACCACAGAAAGGGCCGACGCGGAGATTCGCCAGTCCCTTCTGCCATCGCACTTTGACCACTATTGCGCGGTAATAGGGTCGGCGGCATCGGCACGTGCCGTGTTTGCGCAGCTGCCGCGCCCCGCTGCTGCCGCCGCCGTCTCGCCTCAACACAATACAACAATATTGTAAAGAGCTTAAGTGATACGATTTGCTGCACTTAATTAAAGTGCAATACAGGCCTCAGAGCAGCGAAGCCGCCGGACCACGCGAGGCGGCGCTGTTATCCTTCAGTAATCGCTTCTGTACCGCAATTATTGACGATCTTCATACATAGATAAATAAAATTAAACATACATGATATTTTGTATATGTACATGTAGTACAACTTGATAATATGCTTACTTTAATTCACTTTCTAAAGTTTTTAGTTTTCTTATATTGATCTGTCATGTACAAGAAACAGTTTCTATTGGCAATTACACAAGGTACCTCTACATATTTTGATATTTCTGTTCTACTTGAGCGGCATAATCGGAATGCTCATTTCAATCCGGGCTCAGTTAGTTTGCGTAGAGATTATGTCATTTCAGCAGGGATTAGTCGCCCCCCGCGTGTCACTGCGCTCCACTTCATGTCGAGTCCCCGACCCCCAGGATCTGCGTCATACGATTTGACATTTAAATATAAAGTACCATTACGCAGGTGTACAATTGAGTATTTGAGGCATGTAAAACCAAACTCGCTAATCTCCACTTTTTGGAAAAAAAAACTGTACTGTTTGGCAACCTATGGAAAATCAATGTTTTTACTTCTACTTCGAAATTTAGCCGAAGTGCAGATTACCAGGTTCGGTTTTATATATCTCACTAGCTTTCCGCCCGCGGCTTCGCCCGCGTGGACTTCGGTTATATTGCGGTATAAAGGAATATTTTAGTTTTCCCTCGGGAATATCAATTTTCTCCGGGATAAAAAAGTACCCTATTATTTAAACCGGACTTCTAACTATACGTCTGCAAAATTTCAAAGCAATCGGTTCAGTAGTTACGGCGTGAAAGCGGAACAAACAAAGAAACAAACTCACTTTCCCATTTTATAATATTAGTAAGATTTGTACTTGAAAACAGCAATATATTGCAATATTTAAAATATTTTTCATCAATTTCAACTGACAATTATGAGCTCCCTAATAATTTTCAAGTTTCCCTCAATTTCTCTGAGATATCATCAATAAGTTTCTTGGAATGTCTCATCATCAAAAACGATACATACATGAGATATTTCTTCGCGATCTAGTTAGCAAGCGAGACCCTCAGCACGGATGGATGGTTACTACTAAAATAAATTTTGAAAATGTTTGTTTCAGAAGAAGTATAGCAGCGGCGGCGGCGGCAGCGGCGTCGCCCGGTCTCACCTCAGCCCTAGAACCCACAACCCACTAGAGCTTACCAACTGGACTTAATTGTTACTCAGTATTATTAAATTAAATGGTGGTCTATCACAAAAGGTACATTTTCGTATGATAAACATTTTCTAGAATAATGTTGAATTAGAACCCTGATGACCAACCTTAAGTATTCGAGGATTACTTATGTATGATCAGTATGAATACGAAGGACAAAATTGGGAAGATGAATCGTGAATGATTATGTGAACATAATGAGGCGTAGTGCGTAGCGAGTTGGAGACTACGGCGTAGAGCGATGACGTCACGCGCCCTACGTCGTAGTCGACAAAAGTAGAGTTACTTTTCATTGAATACATGATTAAAGATTAAGATAAAGGCGAATTCTCAGATTTATTTCAAAATTAAAAGATAAGCTACAAGCTATATTTTTACAACATGAGTCTGAGACGCTGTTGATTTTATATAAATTATCAAGCATACCTTCAACCAAGTAAGACATAGTATCTCCAATATACGTTTACATATATTTATGCGTATGTAGGAACACAATGCACATTCAAACGTTGTCTTATCATGGTACATTAATAATATTATCCTAAATGATTTGTTTGCTTCCGTTTTTCCAAATTTAACGCGTAGGCATTAAACAGGACAATTGTAAAAGTTATTTTGTACCCAACCCAGAAGTAAGTTTGCTTAAATTTTTGTGAAGAATTACATTGTTTTGAATGATAATTTGTGAGTTAGTTTGTAAAATAAGTATTTAGTTGTTGTGTTTGTAAAAGATAGGTAATGAGCAACGACGCAACGACAAAAAGTTTTCGATAATTACGAAATATACCTTCATAATTTTTCAGAGTAGGTAAAGAGGATACCTACAATACTACTCTAACTCAATTTAACAAATTTTCAATAATTCACTTTGGTTTTTTATAGAATTATAATTATAATATCGCAGGTACGTTATTATATTTGAAATTTATTACAAAATACAAACTACTTACTACTGAAAACGATGATGAGTTTTATTTCCACCCTTTTTTCAATGTCTATTGAACAACAATACAAACTTTATTACAAGTGCAAACCATATTATAGAGGCGTGTTTGTTGTTAGACCCTCCCTCAGTAGAGTTGTACGTGAGGGAGCTCCAGCCACGGGCGGCGGCGGAGGGCGCCCTCCGACCTCCGGCCTTAAATATCAGTCGTAGAGGGAGTGCACCGCACTTGCGCTGCGCTTGCACATACCCGCTGACACCTCCTGTATATGTATCCTTATATCTAATTACCTTAAGTATAAAGCGCTGTGATCAATAATTTCAAAAATAAATCAATCTTGATAAATATTAATTGAGATAATTTTATAAAAATATCAAAACTAATTTTGGAATCATACAGATAGAGTAGACAGATTCATAGTTGGTTACTAAAGAAGTAACAAGTAGTGATTAGTGCGCGGTCGTGCGTCGTGGTCCGCGTCCGCGGAGTCGGCAAGAAGCAGTGTAGCAGTGGAGCGGCGCCGGCGATGAGCGGCGTGTGGACGCGCCGCGGGCTGGCGGCCGGCTGGCGCTCGCCGCCCTTCAGCTCCGCCGACCTGCTGCGCGCCACGGCTGGAGAACACCACAAACAGGTCAGTCTACCTTATCTAAGCTGTACCTAAGATGACCAATACTTTTGCCGCAAGTGCGATGTAGTGAACGATGCTGAGACAGGGTCCAGGGAGACTTGGGCACCTAAGCCACTGCATGGTTTGATTGGTCATCGCCATATCCTCAGCACAAAACATAATTATGATTACTCCTTGGGGCACGACTGTCAGCAGTAAGCACCACAGTCACAGTCACAGGCAGCTATCATTCGGCGTAGAAATGCCGTTAACATTAGCTAACACTATAATGCAGTCGAGGACTACGTACGAACTTTGTTATCTATTTAAGTAAGTACTTAAAATCCATGTGGAACTTGTTTTTCCTATCGTTTTTTCATTGACGCCCGCTAAAATGAACTCTCGGATTAACAGAATCATTAAACTTCGCCTAGGTATCAGGGAGTTTCAGGATCACCTTGTATAAAATTCCGTAGTCAAGTTAGCCCACAAAATTAGAGCCCGCGGGCTAAATTGACCACATAGATTTCTTTTTCGTTGCCATGTGGTCAATTACAGTGTAAATTGATCCAACAATATTGCTAGAACAAATAGACACCTTTTTGCCTCGGGAGATGACATTTTGTATGGAAATATAAATGTTTGTTTTCATGTCCCCGCATTGTCGCCATAGTAAAAGTCGTTCATATTTACGAGCCCAATATCGTTTTTAAGACTATTTCTCGGGGTCATTTTAGAACGAAGTATAGCTGCATGTCATGCAAAGTTTACCAAATTTAGTGTTTGTTGTCAGATATACATCGAAGATAACGAGGTGTGCGGGACACGTGGACGGCTGTCTGGCGATGTGCACTCCGCGCATATAACGCTGGAGCTGGGCGGAGGCGGGAGCGGGGGCGGGGGCGGGGGCGGCGCGTGGCGGCTGCGCTGCGTGCGCCCCGCGCCGCCCGCCGCCGAGCTGCGGCTGTGGCTCGCGCCCGACGTGCTGGCCGCCGCAGACCTGCCATTCCTCACACTAACACACATTAAAGGTTCGAACTTTGGTAGTACCTATACCTAGATACCTTATGTAAACTGTATTGTTGATAAGCTTGTTTTAGTCTTATATCGGTAGGTATTTATGTACCTTATTTCTTTTTAGGAAAGAATAACTACACTTGTGACGAGTGCAAGATAGAATACGAGGAACCAAATCCCCTGAAAATTCACATGTTCCTGTCGTGCAAGCCATTCTCTGAGGAGTTGTTCTGGAGCCGCGTAGTGTCGCGTGTGGAGCGCGCCCTGCCGCCGCCCGCGCCGCTGGGGCTGGCGCCGGCGCTGTCCGCGTTCCGGCCGCTGGCGCTGGCCCGACTGGCGGCGCCGGCGGCGGTGGAGGCGGCGGCGGCGGCGTGGGGGCGGCGCGTGGGCGGCGGCCACGCCTGCCTCTACTGCGGCCGCGTGTACTCGCGCCGCTACGGGCTAAAGATACATATTCGGACGCACACAGGCTACAAGCCTCTGGAGTGCTCGCACTGCGGCCGCGCCTTCGCTGATCCGTCCAACCTGAACAAGCACCTGCGCCTGCACCGCGCCGCCACCGCCGCCGCCGCGCGCCACGCGTGCCCCGCGTGCGGCGCCGCGCTGGCCCGCCGCCGCGACCTGGAGCGACACCTGCGCGCGCGACACCCCGACTACACGCTGCACACGCTCCTGCATGAACCTTAAACACAATACTCGATAGGAGAAAACGAAATGCAATTAATGCTAACATTTGTACATTATTATTTTAGTTATATTATATATTCTTAGGTATGAAAATCAATTACTTATTTATAAAGTAAATATTTACCTGAAGCACCCACAATACATTTTATTTTTCATTCCCTGAATCCTTCATGGCGTGAGAACATTTCTACTTACCTATTTCCAATCCTCGACTGAAGGTAAGTACCTAGTTATCATAGGACTCGTCAAGCGGTAAGCGTTTTATAGGATGGCTGTATTACACTTATGTGCAGGCCGGCCCCTAAAACGCAATTAGACTTGCACGAAAGGAACTTTACGTGGCGCCCCCATATTCAACCAAAATATTATACAAGACTTGTCACTTTGGTAGTGTGGAAGGTAAAACACATGCTACGTTGCCTTCCTTCAGTTCCATTAATAACCTACTCCTACGGGTAGTTGCACAAGAACACCCACTTCCTGAGGGATGATGGTCCTACTGTAGATAGGTAAGTATAGAAAATTGTCAAGTATCAAGTTGGAAAATTTCGTTGTTAACCATTTTGTACATTTGACACCTTCCTACGAAAGATTGGAAGCTTACCTACTTAATTTTTTTACATGAAAGTTGAAAATCAAAAAGGAACCAAAGTACGAGCAAATATTTATAATTCCCTAAATCCTAATACAGGTCTAAACTCTATAAATCTGCTGTGCTCCCACCAAGCCGAGCAAAAAAAAGCTAAGTAAGTAATTTAATTTACCCGTATTTTCATGCGATGGCCGAGTCAATATATTTATATAAAACATTAAAGATTTTTAATATTGACATGCGTCACTATAAGATGCTGTTAATTATTACGTAACAACTTACCTAATGCTTCCGAGTACAGAGATTCCAGACACAATTGATTTTCAATTGTTGACGCAATTTGTGACGGCAATAACGTTGAATTTATGGCGTCACATTTGAAGGTTTACGAGAAATCAGTGAAAACTTGGTGTCCAGCCAGCCTGAACTTCAAGCTGGCTGGACACATGTATCTACGCTGCCTGATGGTCTTCGACCTTCGGAATACGTACCAGTTTTAGTGACGGGATCGGTAATGATAACCTGAATTTCTGCGGGAGAAACTTTGAGCAGTTTCAAAGATATTGATCTTTTAATTTTCCCCAAATTAAAAGGTCAATATCTTGTTTGTTGTTAATTGTTTGTATAATAATGTAGTAGGGTAACCAATAATTTAGGTTTTATGTAGGACGTTATATTTTAAGGATCCGTGTATTGGTGTTTTAATCCATAGAAGACGATTTTATTGTTAACCGACTTCAAACAAAAAGAAGGAGGAGGTTCTCAATTCGTCTGTATGCATATTTTTTTTTATGTATGTTCACCGATATTTTCGTCAATTATAGACGGATTTCAAATTTTTTTTTTGTTGGATAGTGCACTTCCGAGGTGGTCCCATTTTCACCAGGTCAGGATCTGATGATGGGATCCAGGAGAAATCGAGGGCAACCACCGAAAATTTTATGCTCGTATGGTGTTTTTGTTACGTAATCATGTCTTACTCAGGTATATGCTTTAGGGTGTCAACATCTGATGCTGTTGTGCTGATGATGAAGCTTCAGTACTCCTTAACAGTTAGGAGTTGGAAGACAGTACTGTAATTGGTCGATGGAAACTATTTACTAGTATGTAGCGCTAACATATTGCTTGTGAGGTATGCTTGAATCAACATCTGATGCTGCTGTACTGATGATGAAGCTACAGTACTCCTTAACGGTTAGGAGTAGGAAGAAGTATTGAAATCGAGGTCAACCACCGAAAATTGTATGCTCGTATGGTGTTTTTGTTACGTAATCATCTCTTACTCAGGTATATGCTTCAGGGTGTCAACATCTGATGCTACTGTGCTGATGATGAAGCTACAGTACTCCTTAACGGTTAGGAGTTGGGAGCAGTACTGCAATTGTTCGATCGAATGTATGTAGGGCTAACGTGATACTTGTAATACTCCATTCAAGCTCATCGCCGAGAAGTCTCGACTTCTCGTTTTCTGCAATACTTTCCAGGCTACGATTTGCCCTCATTCGGGCTGCCTTAGCGGGTCTACCCGTGATAATAAAAAAAAATATAAATACCTACCTAATGAGTATAAATGCATCAATCAAACTCTTAAGTTGTATTGTTTCTAAGTACCTATTAAAAACAATAATTATAGCTTCCTTCGACAATTCGACAAACGGACGTTACAATTAGTGACTATATACTAAATAAACTGAAACCCTTAAATAAGTGAACTAGCATCTATTTAAGTTCATAACGCATTAACACAACTAAAAATCGAAAAATAAAATGACTAAAAAAAATTAAACCGACTTCAAAAAAACACACTCGACAAAAACTTTAACCAGACAAAAGCAGTACCTACATAACTAAAAAGCGATAAATAACCTAATTTATCTATTTAATGCATATTACATTCCACAGTTATTTACATATTTACAACTTAATACCTAATACTTTAACAAAGTCATCTTTAACTATTTAAATATTTACAGTTATCACTTATTTTTGAAGTCGGTGCCAGCCGACATAATATGTAATTGAGAAAACTGACCGACCCTAAAATTCAATGCAAGACTAAGAATAGGAAATTTCCTAAGTATTGTATTTTGTCGTGTGTGTGGCTTTGCGTTTGCCGGCCGCGCGCGTCAAACAACACAACAGACTACCTACGTTTCCTAGGCTGCAGGCTGGCACCGACTCCAAAAATAAGTGATAACTGTAAATATTTAAATAGTTAAAGATGACTTTGTTAAAGTATTAGGTATTAAGTTGTAAATATGTACCTAAATAATTGTAGAATGTAATATGCATTAAATAGATAAATCAGGTTATTTATCGCTTTTTAGTTATGTACTGCTTTTGTCTGGTTAAAGTTTTTGTCGAGTGTGTTTTTTTTGAAGTCGGTTTAATTTTTTTTAAAGTCATTTTATTTTTTCATTTCTCATTCTCTCGCACAAAAGAGGGGGGGAGGATATTCCTCACCACCAGGTCGTCACAAATTCAGGTTATCATTACCGACCCCGTCACTAAAACTGGAACGTATTCCGAAGGCAGCGGAGACACATGTGTCGACAGGCATTCGATCAACTTTTGGCTGGACAGATTTTTTGATTTTTCTATTAAACCGCTGTATCACAAAACTTTTGGCTCTATGGCTGTCCTGCCTGACGCCGTTGCCATACAAGCACTTGTCAAAATCACTTCCGTAGCCGAGATTGGGAGACCAGCGAAAAGGCGTTTTTAAGATGGCTGGACACTTTCAATCGATTATCTAAGTCTGTAGCGTCACAAATTCTGAAGTAAGGATGTTTAACCGTCACATATAGGTGGCCTATTGACCTGCTCAATTGTGTGACCTATTTTGTCCAGGCAGCCTGAGCCACATAATAAATAGGCAGGTAAATAAATAAACTCTATCCATACATGCACTTCACGCCTGTCTCCCAGAGGGGTTGGTAGAGACTACAGAACTCCATTTGTCATGGTCCTGACAAACCCCTTTTTCGCTTATCTACATTCATACATCATACTTTTAAAGAATATATGACAAACTATGTTTAATTAGAATTCATGATACCACACATCAGTGGCGTGTGCACCATATAGGCAAAAGGACACTGCCTACCTTAGTATTTTGTGGCTACCCGACCTAATAAGAGTTATTGCTAGATTTTTTTTTTGTTGTACTCACGAAATAGGCTAACAAAGGTCCTGTGTTTTGTGGTCGAGTAGATGTAGGTACGGTCTATATTTCGTAGACAAGTTACATATACATAGGTGTTAATCCTTGGGGATTACTTACTGCCTACCTCGCCGTAAAATCCAGTGCACGCCACTGCCACACATGGTTCTGAAGACTGACACAGAAAGACACACGTACCTAAGCGAAGACCTGAACCGTGACGACCTACGCCCATACTTTTCAGTAAATTTTATTTTTGTATAGATAATAAATGTATCCTCAACACACAAATAGTGTAATGAAATGCTCGTGTATTTATAAGTTGTTTTATTAGAGCTAGTGTTGCGCGTGCTTGGCGGCGATGCGCTTGTCTCTCTCCTCGGCGATGGTGAGTCGCACTCCGCGGCCGCGCGGCAGGGAGATGTACGCCTTCGTGCCTTTGCCGATGATGAACACGTTGTTCAACCTAGTTCATATAAAACAAATTAGTACTCTGCAGGTGCATTAATATCCCAGCTGCAGCAACATGTAATATAATGTCTATATTTACTAAATTAAATACATTATAAAATTCCTAAAGATAGTCATTGACTTTATTTCATTTTTATAAGTGCTGTTACATACAGTAGCATAACAAAAAGTAACTTTCCCAGTAAAAAACTAAGCAGCATTCTTAGTTCAAATTATATTTATTTTATTATCCAAAAGAACTCTAATAGCATATTATAATTTAGGTAATTCTGAAAAATCTAAGTAAATGGAAATTATGATACCAGATAAAGCTAGTTTAGGTAGGAATCCTGTGACCTACACCTAAGTCACTGTTGGGAACCTGTCACTGCTAATATATGCTCCTCATAATGTTTTGTTTGACCATCTATAAATTTCATTTAGAGAAAAGATTTGTGGAAGTATAATAAAATTTGGTCCATATTTTGAAAAGCATATTTTAATGGTTTACCGGTTTACAGTAAAGCTTACCTGGTAGCGAAAGTGTGTCCCGTTGTGTCACGGATGTGTACAATGTCGAAGGATCCGGGATGCCTCTCGCGCGACACGATTGTGCCAACACGCCCCAAATTCCTGCCTCCTGTGATCATACAGAGGTTGCCAGATTCGAACTTGATGAAGTCCATGATCTTGTTGGTGGCAATGTCCAGCTGAACAGAGTCGTTGACCTTGATGAGGGGGTCGGGGTAGCGCAGCGTGCGGCCGTCGTGCGTCACGAGGTACGGCACGTTCTTGGGACCAGTAGCAACACGCCTCACCTTGCACAGCTTGTACTGAAATGTAACAAATACACTATTATAACAATGTTTAAAAAACACTTTGCTTACATAAACTAAAAGATTTGAAGATAATGGCAACATCAACCAAGGCCTGTGCCAGATGTTTGGTATTTTGGGCCATTTTTGGGATTATCTAAAATACAAAAAAAAAAACTAAAGAAAAGAAACAAAACAGAAACTTCATGAGCCCTGATTGGGCCCAGAGATTTCAGGGATTACCACATACTTGTACCTCCTCGACATAATATATAACCAAGAACTGCAAAAACCAACACTTCTGGCTTTTTAAATGGAAATACACATCACACCTTTTAATCCCAAAGTGGGCTAAGCAGAGGCATTTATTGAACAAATGCCCTCAGTTCACCAGGCTTATTTAACCCAATGTGACAAGGGGTGAGCCCATCTCCATTTAAGGTTCACACACCTTGTGGTGTCCAGGTTTCATCAATGATGTCCTTCACTGTATGAGTGTTGCATTCTCTTCATAGGCTCTGACAAAGAGCCCCATCCAGTACATCCACAAGAGACACATCCAGTAGCTGGACTCGAACCCATGACCTCCCGGTTACAAGTCAAGTATCCAACCAAGTGGACCACAGACACTTCTTAAATGGATTGACAGTTAACTATAAAACTGAAACACTGCGCTATGAATAAACAATTTGCTGTTTTTTTTTTTTTCTAAAAGTAGAGCTGCATGCATCTTGCAACTTTATAATTTATTGCACAATGGAAATATTATTGCCCAGGAAAATATTATAGGGTAGTGATTAGGTATCATTCAAAAAAGTGTTTACCTTAGCTTCTTCAGGAGTTATCCTGTGGATAGTGAAGCGACCCTTCACATCATAGATAAGGCGGAACAGCTCATTGGTCTTCTCAATTGACACAACATCTGGAAATTATAAAATTGCATTAATTTACTGCATGGATTATGTTCATTTGCATCTGTGCACTTTTCAATAAGCACAATTATAGTAAAACTGTAAGGGAAATGTGTAATATAATGAGTGTTCTGTAAATAATAAATAAATAAAAGTATAATTATATGTCACTGATGCCCTACACAAAATAGGATTCATTCATACACATTTCATTTTAAACTAGTGTTGAATCGTGGCACAGAAATCCTTCCCGCTGATTAGAACTAAATATCCTTATGATCTGATCAACACATTGTACCGACTCAAAAAAGCATTTTTCCCAATATGACTGATATTCTGTATATACGTCACTGTAAATGTCTGAAATAGAACTGTCAAATTTGGGTATAGTCCGCCAACATTATAATTAAAAAAATAATTCATAAGTAGTAAGTAAACATAAAATGCAAAACTAACAAAAAATAATTGGTTCTCTTAGGCACTATACTTCCTCATCATCATCATCATCAGCCCATACTTGTCCACTGCTGGACATAGGCCTCTCCAATTGCATGCCACTGTGATCTGTTTTCGGCTTCTCGCATCCAGCTTCTGTCAGCCATCTTGCGTATATCATGAGTGCACCTTGCCTGAGGGTGTCCTACACTCCATTTGCTGAGATGCAGTCTCCACTCAAGAACTCAACAATGGTTATCGGTTCTACGGCTAATAAGGCCTTGTAATAAGGCTTGCTAAAACGATGAGCTATGTCAATGACTTTGGTTCTCTGTCGGATCACTTAATTTCTGGTTTAATCCTTTGAAGAAACGCCGAGCATTCCCCTTTCCATAGCACACTGTGCCACTTTGAGCTTGTGGGCCAACCGTGCCGTCAGTGTCCACGTCTCAGCTCCTATGTCATTACAGGTAGGACACACTGATTGAAGACTTGTCTTCAGGCACTGTGGGATTGCTGATGTTAAGACTCAACGTAACTTCCCATGTTAAGACTCAACATAACTTTCTATACTTCCTATACATTATAAATAACTTAACAGTTATATACAAATCAGAGCGTCTGTGGTCCAGTTGGTCGGACACTTGACTTGTAACCGGGAGGTCCCAGGTTCGAGTCCGGCTACTGGACGTGTACCAATGGGACTCTTTTTCAGAGCCTATGTACGCAACGCAACGCTCGTACGGTGAAGGAGCAACATCGTGATGAAACCCGCACACCACAAGGTGTGTGAACCTATAACGGCGATGGGCTCACCCCCTGTCACGTTGGGTTAAATACGCTCGGTGAACCGTGCGTACTTGCTTTAGCAAGTGCCTCTGCCTACCCCTCTTTGGGATTAAAGGCGTGAAGTGTATTTTTTTTTATATAGGTACAAGTAAATAAACTAGAAAAACATTTTTTTATGACTGTTGTGTTCCTTCAAATTAGGATTTCTTCAATTTATATCATGGCAAGCATCACTGTACAAAAACACTTACCTATAGAGAAAATCAGTCATTTTGGGATAAGTTGTAATAATATTTAATCCTAATCAGCCGGAAAGACTGAAATAACCAACTATGAACTTATAAAGTGGCCCTTCATCCACATGAACATTTTAACAAGTCACTATAGGCATCTTCTTCAACAGGAGGATATTATGAAGGCGCAAGTATTTAGGAACTTTACAATTTAAAATTAATTTAAAAAAAGTACTCGAAACCGAGGGTCATGTATGAAAAGATGTATGAATGTAGATGAAGCGAAAGGGGAATGTCAGGACCGTGACAAATGGAGATCTGTAGTCTCTGCCTACCCCTCTGGGAGACAGGCGTGAAGTGTATGTATGTATGTATGTATGTATGTATGTATGTATGTATTAAAAATTATTGGTAGTACTCTGGATTTGGTGTGGTCAGGTTAGATACTAAGTCTTCCAGCCCAACGACATACAACTTGTATTACACAAAAACTATAAGAATTCATGATATTAGAGGCACAATTAAAATAAAAAGAAAAATATCGAGATAAGAGGCACACAGGACAGAAATCATAACATGTACATAATTATGTCATAGGTGAACATCAAAACCATTTCGGTTTTTTTTTCATTCATTTAATCCATGCATTCACTGTGCACTAAGTGTGGGAGTAGTTTGTAAAAATATTTTACATTAGCCTTGGTATCCCAAAATCACCCCCATTTTGCTCACTTCTAAAACTTGGTGGTAGTATTTTGAATGGAACTTAAAGAACATATTTCACCAATGATATTATATAGTATATTTGACGTAGATACGTTACTCAGCATCAATATTGGGTACCCCTGATGTAAGGCAATTGCCTTTTACCCGGTGAAGTTGCGCAACGTATCGGGTCCTTTTAATTGAAAAAAAGCAGTCAACAGCAACATATCATGTCTTCCTGTGTATTCCGAAATTGCACAAACTACACCAGAAATCCGAAAAAAACTCCAAATGTTTTCTATTACTTCTAAGTTAATTGAAAATATTGTTTCTAGAGAATATTTTTTCCAAAATAATTATATGTCATCGCCATTGTTTGGAAAGAGACAGATAGCTTAAATTTATTTAGAAACGAAAAGGACAACGATAAAGGCCTGCAGTTGGTGTAGGGGAGGGAGGGTACAAAGTGTACAGATAAAGCATTCGTCGTGCGTATGTATGTAGATAGGTAAGTAATCATGGAAAAAACATTTGAACATCGTTGGTTGCACTTTTTTGTATGACAGAAAGTGAAATATCCCAAGGCGTTTTAGATATAGATAGGTACGTTGACAGTTGTGCTTCTTTCCATACCTATTAGGTATTCATTATTGACCTACAGATTCAGGTCATACCCATACAAATACGCGAAGACGAATGGATACCGCCTGCTTCTGTTGCAGTATTTTCCGACCATTCTCATGATTACTACGAAAATAAAGCGGCGATTGGTGAAGGCAGCAATTTCATTTACTGGGCTTTGCCCTTCCTTACAAACTTGCATATAGCATAGTAATGTACATTTGAAGAATATTATTTTGATAGGTAGGTATCGAATATTGCAGCTGCTGGAAATGTTAAAATACTTTCAGCGGTTCTTAACAACGTATTTAAAATAAGTATTAGGTATAGCCGAAAATGTAATAAAAAAAACGGGCGACATCATTCTCCCCGGTTCAAATGACATGGAAAGGATTAAAAGCCAATTTTTTTATTTTGTCAAAATTTGCCTAAAACTGTCACTCTAACAAATTACATGACTAAGTTACTGACAAAGCAAAGTCTGACTGCGCTTTATAGATAGAGGTGCAGAGTGTGCACCAAGTTGATAAATATAATTTTCATTTATTTGTATGAACAGGAAACTTAGATTATTATTTACTACAGAAGTAACGACACCAAAAGTACTTGACACCTATCTACTGTAATAAAAAAATAATAATAATCTTATTTACCAAATTTTTTTACACATCAGTAAACTACAGAACGACCCATAAACACCACGTTTCCCCTGTCCCAGCAGCATTTCAAACTACTTATTGACAGCGGTCGGGAATGTCAATCTGTACTGTAAACAACCTGACGTCTATTCGTGGGTCTCACTTTTTTGAGTGGTTTAGTATGAGAGTAACATGTCTATTACTAAAATGTCATTGTATTTCAGAAATATATTTGCCATACATTTGGTAGTCAGTAACATCCATTCTAAAAATTGTTCATGAGTAACAATGTGTCAGAATTTGGCTCTTAGATGACGCCGACTATAAGTACTTAATTTCCCTTATTCTAATTTCAGTTTCAGAAGCGATCAATCGATCTACATTTCAGAGTCACACAGGTTAATGTAACCTAACCTATTAACCCGACAGTTACTCTCACCTCATTTTAATAGATATAAACCTACAAACTCAC
>SJJU01005155.1:0-12349 GCA_012932125.1 Conopomorpha cramerella
CATAGGTGTTTTTTTGTTTATTTTCAGAGTGCACACCCAGTTTTCAATAATGACCTCGCATTATTTCTGTCGGGCGGCCGCAGGTATGTGTTTAGTTTTAAAATTTAACTACAATACTCGATACTTTTTCATGACCACGCCAGGTATACTTACTTCACGAGGTATACCTACATATTTTATTTATGATTGATTTGTTCATTGATGATTCGTTAGCCGGGAGCTGGGCTGGCGAACGTAGTGGTGTTGTGGTTTACCTCACAGAGAACGCTGCTGTCCGTCCTCTGGAGAGAAACCTCGGTCGCCTCGCACAGATCCCCAAGACGGGAAAAGTTGGGCTGGGGTGGTGACACATGTCGCATAGTTAGAATAAAAAGGACCCAATAGGAAACATGCCGCTTTTGTAATTTAAGTTTTGTATCTTTTATGTTAAGGTTCATTTTCGTAAAATGACACATTTTGTTTTGTGTCACTTTTGTTCTAACTGTGCGATGTATTCTACCCGCCGTCACCGCATGACTAGCCTGGGGCCTTTGCTTAACGCAACATAAAGGGAATTCTGAATTTTTTTTATCAATTTATAGTTACTGGCAGATATTAATGATGTGCTTGTGTCGTGTACTTGGGAATCGAACCAGACAATTTTTCAAAAATAAAGTTTTCAATTTGTCTGTTTTTACATTACCTCAAAACTTTTGCTGAAGCTGATGTTTCTTCCCGTTTAGTCCCATTTAAATTTTGGTTCAGTTCCAACATGAGATAACCACAAATATGTAAAATTTTACTTGTTAAAGTTGGTGGTTTTTTTCTTTAAAGTATCGATCGGCAGATAGGTACGAGTACAATCAGAAGCATGCGACACATCTGGCTAATGTCTAAGTGATAGCCGGTTCGGCCAATCGGTAGGTGTGTTATGTATGTCTCTGTACTTTTGCAACGGTGAAGGAAAACATGGTTAGGAAGCCAGTCTACCAAAAGTTGTACGTTGGTTTAAAATTATTGTTACTAACGAAAGCTAAAACACCTAATCGCGCACAAAAAAACGCCTCAGCTCATCTCTAAAGCATTGTGTCGAAGTCGCGATCCTTGCCAGTGGGGTGAGAACAATAAGAAAACGTTCGTTCGTTTCGTGTCAATCTATTCGTTTTCGGCAACATCCATAAATGAGTTTTAAAAAAAATCTATCTGTCAGAGACAGTTGGAATCGAAAGAGATGCAACTATATTCTCTGATCGTTCGTCTTCGAGCTCGCTCTTTTGTTTATTTTTTTTTTTTAAAGAAAACTTGCTATATTCTTGCTTGCTAGTATTCTGCCGTGATTGGTCATACGTCTTTAAAACGAAATGAATCGACACGAAACGAGAGACAGTTTCTAACAACTAAACTTACAATCCGAAACTGACGTTTAGAATAAAACGAGACAACGATACGATAAACATGCACGAGTGAAAGAGCAAGAGATATTTATCTTCTGTCTCTTACGACGTAGCAAGGTTGTATGTACTTCTGAATTCAAACTGCCATTTGTACTACCCAAATGACAGTTTGGATCCAGAAGTACATCCAACTTCTATACATATTGCTTAGAAAGAGAAAGACTGAGGGTGGTAAGCGGCTTGCAACTCTAGTTGTGTTTGCCCTGAGGTTCTAACCCACAGTACAAAATACTGCAAGATGCTTTTGTTGAAGAAGCATAATTACGCTTTGACAGCCGAGGCGGCGCGGCGGCGCGGCCCGACTCTCTACTAGAGCAGTTGGTGTGGACAATCGGCGGCGGCGCGGTGACCGGCGGCATGGTCGCCGGCGGGCCCATCGTGGGCGGCGTGGGCAGCGGCGGGGTCATCGGCCGCATGATCGCCGGCGAGCCCATCGTGGGGGGCGCTGCCGGCGGCACTGTCACTGGCCGCATGGTCGTCGGCGGCGCGCCCTTCGTGCTGGTCGGCGCGCCCGGCGACTACGTCTTTGGTGGTGAAGGTGAGTTGACATTGATGGAATTTTATTGTAGAGACGAAAATGAACAAAACGGGTTTACATGATAATAATGAGACAAAAAGCTCAAACAAAAATAATAATAATAAATTTTATTTCCAAAGCACATTTACATTGTACAGACTGAATAGCTTCCAGGTAGGTATACAGATAGTAGTAGGTAAGGTTTGTTTTTTTTACGCGGATTCAGTAATTTGGGCATATGGAGAGAATGGATGAAAGTCGATTGACGAAAGAGATTTATATGGGTGATGCAATGGGCCGGATGAGTAGAAGTCGCCCCAGAAAGACATACATTGACCAGATTGGTGATGTCCTGGCCGAAGGTGGCGTGAAAAGTACTCGAAACCGGAGTAAGATATATGAATGTAGATGAAGCGAAAGGGGTATGTCAGGACCGTGACAAATGGAGATCTGTAGTTTCTGCCTACCCCTCTGGGAGACAGGCGTGAAGTGTATGTATGTATATATGTTTACTGTGGAAACGAAAATGAACAAAACGGGTTTACATGGTAAGATCGGTTTGTTTTTTTTACGCGGCTTCGGTAATTTGGGCATATGAAGAGAATGGATGAAAGTCGATTGACGAAAGAGATTTATATGGGTGATGCAATGGGCCGTATGAGTAGAAGTCGCCCCAGAAAGACATACATTGACCAGATTGGTGATGTCCTGGCCGAAGGTGGCGTGAAAAGTACTCGAAACAAGAGGATGTGTGAAAAGATGTATGAATGTAGATGAAGCGAAAGGGGTATGTCGGGACCGTGATAAATGGAGATCTGTAGTCTCTGCGTACCCCTCTGGGAGACGGGCCTGAAGTGTATGTATGTATGTTTTTATACATTAAAAAATAAACTATGTACCACTGAAGTTTTACAACGAAATTCGGTTGCACGTTTTCAGAATGCCGAATGAATGGTGCTCGTAATATTACTCCAAATTATTGTCGAAAACAAGCCAAGCCGACCCCACTGTCGAAACAGAAGGAACAAAATGAACATGATACTAACATAGTACTAGCAGGCGAGACTTCGAGTCTAAACGTTCTAATATCAGTAGTTCCTGTTAATATTTCTCAATATACATTACTTCACCATAATTTATGACCGCTGCCAATTTGCATTAAACTCTGTGTCTAATTAGATAACGTGTGGTTTAGTTCAACGACCGGGCAAAAACACTAACAACAACATACAACCGAAGTACTGATACGACAGGGTCAGAGTAGTGCATTCCAGCAGGGACCGGATAACCGCAAAATAAGGGTTTACTAAAATATCGGTACGGTTACATACCGGTAGCGCGAGGCACAACGCGATACGGTTAAGGTATAAAATTATACCGTTTCGCGAAATAGCGTTATGGTTTATCGTAACAAAATGAGGCGTAACGGTTGTATACCGAAATAATAACGGTATGACTTTCGGATAGGCTCGGAACATGAATTGGCTCGGGTGGGGTGGGTGACGCTTGCCTGACTCGCGAGTCCTGTTACCGCCCGCGCGCCCCGCCCTACCTACCCGAAGACGCCTGCTATCGCTCTGTACCGTATACCGTTTACGAATAACGGTATCATAACGGTATAAAATGTCCGGCTACGAATTTCGGCATAAAAAGGCATAACCGGTATAATACCCTTATTCTTCTACCGGTATCAAGTCCCTGGCCAATATACCTACATTAGTAGGTACCAGTGTTTTTCTAGTATTTTATGCATGTATTATACCTATAAACCTTCCTCGAGAATCACTCAATCTATTAAAGAAACCCGCATTAAAATACACTCGCGAGCAATGAAATTGAATAAGTCGCAATTTTTCATACAAACACGGTCACTTTCATCTATACTAATATTATAAAGTTAAGAGTTTGTTTCTTTGAACGCACTAATCTCAGGAACTACTGGTTCGAATTGAAAAAAATATTTTTGTGTTGAATAGACTATTTATCGAGGCTTTAGGCTATATAACATCACGCTGCAACTATTAGTAGCGAAGAAATAATGGAAAATGTGAAAAAAACGGGGAAAATTATTCATCCTTGAGGGCTTCCGTTGCGTACGCTGCGAAAACTGATCAAGATACCAAAAATATATGTATGAAAGAATTATTCCTCTTGAAATGATCTAAAAAAATGTCCACGACAGTATATGTCTATCTTTTAATATTAACTGGCAGCCTAACTGGTAACGTTTTTATGGTAATCAAATTTGGTTAAAATTAAGCAAGAGCTACTTGACGAAGGAATGAAAAAAACGCGAGTAACACTGCGCGGTACAGCTAGTTTTCTATAAAATTTGAGGATTTGTGGATGCTTGTCAGATTTACATAACTGCTCTTCTTCCGACGAAGCATATGATGCAATGATACAGATAATTCCCTTTTCTCAGCAAAGAAAAGTGTAACACCATTTTTAAGATCCTAATGTAATTTTTAAGATCCTGTGGAAATGCCCTGGACCATCTATATTATATGGTGTGCCCTTTAACATTAATATGTTCACAAAGTCTAATTAATGTTAGGATCTTAAAAATGGTGTTACACTTTTCTTTGTCTGAGAAAAGGGAATTTTCTGTTGATTGTAAGAAAGACAAAAATCAAAACGTACCTACCTAACTTTCTTATTGGGACAGAACGAAAAGATTTGCGTATTGTTTAAATTAGCCCCTACTGCGCTATAAATCTAACATATATAAAAAAAAATCGTCATTTCACACATCGCTAAAGTAACGATGTATAAAAAATTGCAACTTATTCCCATTTCATTGCTCGCTAGTGTACGTTGCGTAGTTTTATTATAAAGATCTAATTATACACACGGCGAGAGGCAGGCGATTTTGTTTTAAACTTGCGACTTTACATTTGCTATACTTGCAAATAATTGATGAAAATAAGATAACAAAAGGAAGAAGGATACTGCTAATGTGAATGGACACGTCAGAAGAGCTATTTACTGACCAAATCAACGACATGATATGGAAAGGTAAGAGCGCCGGAATCCTACGTGCATTTATCAATTGATTATCGAAAGAGATCATTTTTTTATTAATATGGAATAAGCAAAGTGATAATGTCAGGATTGTAGCAAGCGGAGATCCATTGCTTCATTCTAATCATCCAGGAGTAGGGTTACCAGGGCCTCAAATCTAAAATCCGGCCATGGTGGTGAAATAATCCTGATTTTCGAGTAAAAATCCGGTGTAGTAAAAAAAAAGTTAATGGTAACTGGTAAATAAAAAAGCAAATTTTGGTGAATCATTTATTAAAATCAGATAACATAAAATATAGGTACATTTATTATGTACCTCTTTTTGTAAAATCAGTACCTATTTAAACAAAATATAACAAACATAAAATAGGCTTTTTTTGAGAAACATTATAAAACTCTTCTTTGCGGAATTTTGATAAAATAAATAACAAAAAAACACAGTGTTTGGTTAGGTAAAAAACAAAGTTTGTAGGAATTACACATTATCCTATTTTTTAGTATTAGATACTGCTTTTAACAATTGGTTTTGTCCACAAATATGGTCGAAAAACTCCGCACAAGAGTAATCCTTCCAATTGTACTTCGTAAGAAGGATGGCTCTTACGGACTCTATTGCCAGTCTGTTCCTCTCCTTCGTCCACTGTGCAGTCATTAACGAAAATATTCGTTCAAAATTCGCATTGTGCGGCATAATGCAAAAAAAATACTGACACACGCGAAGTAACTCAGTAATGCGACTTTCGTCGTTGATATCAGTAAAAAAGGCTACCCATCTTTTTTCAGCATTGTCACAGACGCCGCCGCCGGTTTCTTTGCTTCCTAGGTAGCTTTTGAGCAGACAAAACTCTTCGAATAGCTTTACGTCGTCAATTTCTATTCCTTTATTTTTTAAGTATACGACGCACTCTGATACATCTTCGAATGTAAAATCGATTTTTGGACTTAAAAGCATCCACTTAAAGGTGCTGAAGGGTTCCAGAGGTTTAGCCCACAGGTTTATATACTCAATGCACTCAGAATACATACTCTTTATTTGATCATTAATATGATCTCGAATGTCGTCAATAATATGGTTTTCTTGGAACAGTTCCCGTACTTTGAGAGGAACGAAGTTGTGCTCTATTCTCTGACGCAGTGACTCGATGGTTTCATTTAATATGGTCATTACTTCAGCAATCGAGTTGTTTTTTCGTTCGAGAGCAGCGATTCTCATGTGAAATACAGCCATTAAAGAATGTAGGTAGAAAAGGTAAATTTCACTTTCATTGCTCTCAAAGAACTTTTTTATTAGAGTTGGTGGTTTTTCGCTTGTCAAAAAATACTCTTTGAGAACCTTGTATAGCTTGAGAATCCTCTCAATGGCTGGAAACAGACTGAGCCATGGTAGTGGTCTTGCTATGGTAGAGAAGTTTTTCGTAGTTCACTTCAATGTACGCGCACAGTTCTTTCAACTTTTCTGTACGTACTGTATAGACAGAAAAGTGATTGAATATTTTCATTACAATTGTTTCAATATCAAACACCAAAAGGTCTGTGGCGTGCCTTATCGCATTGTGTAGAATATGCGCAGGACATCCGACGCCAACGATTTCTTGCTGAAGGTTTTGGTTGAGCAGAGTCAACACGTTGTTCCCACTCACTCTATTTACGCCTCCAAAGTTGACATTTGCGTTGTCCCCGAAAGAATGACGTGTGCGGAGCGTTTCGCGCGGCTTTACGAAAAAAATCCGGTCGGACACAAAATCCGGGCGGAGTCCGGTCTTGGCCTAAAAAATCCGGTCTAGACCGGATTTATCCGGTCAGATGGTAACCCTCAGGAGACAAGCATATGTTGGTGACTGCATGTTGGTATGCATTAGACGTTTCTAATTACATAGATTGCTAAATAGATAAAACATACCTACCTATACTAGTAGGTATACTTGTAAATACCAAACTGAACATTGTATCCATTTGAAGAATCTCACACACTTATTTGTATGACATAAAAAGCTAGATAAGGAAAAATACTATTTCTTAACATTGCTATTACATGGCAAAGTATGTCATTAATTTTAAGTGGGTAATAAACTTAGCAATGTTCAATGTCAAACATTTTTACTGTTTGTTTCTAACCGGGATATTCCCACCCACTTTCCCACCACTGTGATTCCTGTTAGAGCCAGGATCTACAGTGGCATCCAGAATAGACAAGAGCTCAATCAGTGACGACGGGGCCTAGCCTTCTGTCTTGGATCCCACATAGTTATTAAACTAAAGACAGTATAGAAATAAGAAGAAAAATATATATATATATATGCGCTGCATTGCAATGCATACATACTGTTTGTTTAAGTAGGTCATATAAAATATCTTACCAGGGTTGTATCTGTCTCTACAGTTAAAGAAATCTCCATGTTTGCAATTTGTTCCGATACCCCATCTGTCATTTACAACTATCTCGTCCTTCACTGGGCTCTCATTGTATAGCCAAGCAAGGAAGTCAGTTGAATTCCAATAAACAGCAAGCGCCTCCCAATCACCATCAGTCCATAACACTGATGGGTGATAGTCATAAATGAGCTGTTTGAGATCTGGCATGAGTTTTGTCGATACATATTTTTGTGTCTGGAAAAAGCTCAGTTTATCCTCAAGGTAGATTGGATTGAACCATTCAAATAATGAATGGTAAACACCAAATGTTAGTCCTTCGTTTCGGACAGCTTTAGAGAGGTCACTGACAAGATCTTTGTGTGGTCCCACTTCAACTGAGTTCCAACTGAATGAGCGGCGAGATGGGAATAAGGTGTACCCTTCGTGGTGCTTGCTGGTTAGGACAACATACCTGAAAAACAATCCACAAAATACTGTCAACAAATATTGTATCTGGTTAAGATAATGAGTGGTGCTGTTTATCTATTTCTTTTTAATTTAGGATTTACAGACACCCCAATGTACAGAGCATGCATGGAGGCAGAGGAGATACAGTGCAACCTATCTAGGATCCAGATGGTCCCTGCAGGAGATTGACAAGGACACAAAGGGTTTGTTGTGATTCCTCGAGGAGCTGGGTGGTATTTGGACTAGCACCACCCTAACCACTCACAATAGACACATTAGATGCCGAGCTGTGGAAATGCCCTGGACCATCTATATTATGTGGTGTGCCCTTTAACATTAATATGTTCACAAAGTCTAATTAATGTTATGTACTTAATATTATGTCAAACAGGAAGTAAAACTTACTTAGCACCAGATTTAACAAATAGTTTGGCCCATTTCTCGGGATCAAAAAATTCTGCAGTAAATTGTGGGGCAAAATCCTGGTATGAAAAACCAGGTGGATAGTTTTTTTTTATGAACTCAATGATATCTTCTCGTCCATCTGGAAAAAAGACATTAAAGGGGTGGGTGGTACATAAAATATCCACCTATCTGGTACAGTCATCAATGCAATTATTCCTTACCCCTTTTGTATGCGTGTCATGCAGAATGAGTTACATAATAGTTTTGGGGACTATACCTACTTACTTATAAGCTTTGCACATATAGTAGGCTACCTACTATACTCAGGTAGTAAATATTAAATAAGTAGGTACATAAAAAGTGTGTATAGGAGAAAGTACTTAGTCATTTTTTTGTTTTTCTCAATATTGTGTGTAAGTTAGTTAGTCTCAGTTATTTTCTTAGTTTAGCTATAGACTCAGATTCACATTAGGTAAAACTAGTAGGTACCAAAGTAGGAATTTCTACCTCTTATATATGAGTCATAAGTTATAAGCAATTTTAGGAAAATTTTGCTACGTAGAAAATAAAAAATATGAATAATTACCTACAGCTTAATTTATAAGGCTACTTACTGTCCCAGTTATTCCAAAACCATTCGGATCCGAAACTCGGAACGGAAAAGACACCCCAGTGGATAAATATTCCAACTTTAGCTTTATCGTACCATTCTGGTAGAGGTCTTTTGTCCAAGTCTTTCCAATTCGGCTCATATTTCGTTATATCGCCACGGTCTTCATAAATCACATTACCCACTGGATTTACATGAACTTTCGCTAATGCGAATGAACTTAGAGTTGATAACAGAATTAAGATCTTCATATCTATTTGATGAACACTTTGATTTACTACCTACGTAAGTGGGTACGCATTCGATAACGACAATAATATTTATTCTGTAGATACACAATTACCTACTTGTCTTAAAATTATTCAATTTACCCCCATAATAGTAAAAAATGCTTATGCCGGTGTTTTCAAACAAAAACAAAAATCAGCTGGTTAAACGGATTTCGACAGTTATATTTTTTAGACACAGATCCACTCCGTCCGTCCGTCAACGCTTAACTGACTCGAGACGAACGACTACAGACCGCAGCGCAACTCGGCTGCCGATTGATTTTAATCATACCTACACACATATACCTACTGATTTCTTAAATTATAGTTTGCTTTAGATAATTAACTATCTTTGTACGGTTTACTATAACAGGGACGTAGGTAGTAACAAAAATAATGGCACAACAAAAGAGCGGGAAATTTAGAATAAACTCTTCGTGTTATTTTGATAATGAAAAGTCTTGATACTTGCCGTCTTTTATACCTAGGTATGTACTTAATAGGTCTACTTATAATAATTCAAGATTTTTTTATGCTGGAATGTTTGTTACGAATAAATAAGTAAAAAACATGAACGAAACGAGATATTTATGGTCAGGACTGTAGCAAATAATTAGCTCTATTATTTTACGCATTTTACCTCCGCGGTCTCCACGAAGGTACCGGATTTGAAGATATTGCTAGGTATGTACAGTCAGGTGCCTAATTCTCGAGCCAGACACTTCGGGTTTTTTTTTGTCAATTATCAAAAATTAATCACAATGACGTTTCGAAGGTCCTGTATAGGAGAAATGTTAGTTGTGATTGAGCGCTGTTCCACCTATCCCCTGGGGTATTTCCGATCTCTTACCCTAGAGTTTTTACCCTAAGGTGAAAACTGGGAAACGTATGTCCGAGAATTTACCCTAAGCTGGGTTAAAAAAAGGACTCCATTTTAGTTTCATATTCAGAATTTTCACCCTACGTCCAGTGCAGGTCTATCAGTGCTATTCACGTTACTGATATAGGTACTTGGACGGGTTGTTTGTATTTTTTAGAAGATATTACTACCTATCTTAATAAATTATGTTTCTATATAATACTTATGCTTTCAAGTGTACCTCAAGGAAGTACTCTCGGTCCTACCTTATTTATTATTTATGTAAATGACATTAACACAAATCATCATCTTTACAATCACGATCAACTATATCACATATTTTGCTATGCTGACGATACTGCCCTTACATTTCACGGTAAAACATGGAAACAGACCCTTTATCAAGCAGAATGCGGACTACAGCAGATTAGTAAATGGCTTGACAAAAACCTTCTAACCCTGAATATAGATAAAACAAAATTTATATGTTTTCACAAGACGAGAGCTTCAGCCCCCTCACAGATACAAAACCTCACACTGCACACATGCGCTTCTAACACTCTGACCTGCTCTTGTTCACCATCTATAAAACGCACTGACTCCATCAAATATCTAGGGATTACAATAGACGAAAACCTCAATTTTAAAAAACATATTTCATAGCAAACATATTACAAATACCTACACATCTACTTAATAAATAACATTATTCTATGTACCTAATACTTCACGTATATTTTACTTTATTTATGTATAGTAAGTAATATTTATATTCCTACCATGTTGAATCCTTGTTGAATTTGGCCATTGCCCGAGAAGGGCTCCGATTGTAGTGGGCGTGAGATAAGGCATTATACACTCGGGTGTTTCCTGGCTACTACGAAAGTGCTGAAAAGTGGAACTGGACGATGCGTCCTCCGGAGTCCCTCCGTAGTATCTATCCATATGGATTTTACCCTACACATACAAGTAAAATTAACGACCGTAAACTGAAGCACAAGATTGTGATGAACCCCACTACAAGGTGTGTGAACCTAATAACTGCGATGGACTCACTCCCTGTCACATTGGGTTAAGTACGCTTGGTGAAACGTGTGGATTTGATTAGCAAGTCCATCTGCATACCCCGCTTTGGGAGTAAAAGACGTCAAGTTTATTTATTTATTTTAAGTAAAAGTACTTACTACCTATTAAATGTTTAAAACGGGTATTATAGCGCGAAGATTAATCAAAGACAAGCATTCAGCTTACCTTCGTTGTTTTGCCCGACGTTTTGATTAATTGATTAATCTTCGCGCTATAATACCCGTTTTAAACATTTAATATCATGCCAGTGCGCGTTTCCTTAAAAAATGATTTACTTACTACCTGTCCTAGGTAAGTATTTAAATATAGATATGGATACCGATACGTAAAAAAAATCACAGGTTGTTCAATCAATAAAAACAAAATAAGAGTACCGTAACCTAATAATTATTAATTACTAGTGGACGCCCCGCGATTTCATTCGCGTAGTTCAGTATTTCATACAAACTATAATACCCTTTATAAAGCGACCCATCCCACAGGATTGGGATAAAACGTTTCCTAAATCCGTCTCCCGGTTCTACGCTACCTCCCCACCAATTTTTAACCAAATCGGTTCAGCCGTTTTTGAGTTATAAATGGTGTAACTAACACGACTTTCTTTTATATATATAGATTGGGTTTATTACGCATTTTAAACGACTTAGTAATGTTGTTATCTCAAAACATTCAACTGGATGAAATGTGAGAAATTGCTTGACATGTGGTCCCATATTTCCATTTCCGGCAATAGCATACATGAGAATACAATGTTAGGGTTTTACTAATAATGGCGGAATTGCTATTTCCTAGATACACAGAGCTCAACTTAACTTGTCAGTTGTATGTCAAATACGGAATAACCAGTTCAAATAGATCTGTAATAACAGTTGTATAAGTGACAACGCGTTTATTGCTAAGGGTTTAGGGTTTTACTAATAATGGCGGAATTGCTATTTCCTAGATACACAGAGCTCAACTTAACTTGTCAGCTTTGTAGGTATGTCAAATACGGAATAACCAGTTCAAGTAGACCTGTAATAACAGTTGTATAAGTGGAAATGCGTTTATTGGTAAGGGGGTAAGTCTTATATTAGATTACAATAGTCTCAGGCGTTTCTTGATAAAATTTGAGGCTCCAAGCGTTCTTTGACCTGACATTTTTAGGAAGAGTAATCCACGTGCTTCCATTTATAATCTTCCACTGCAATAGAAATAATTAAAGTTAATAGTTCATAAAGTATTCGGATTCACATGTATAGTTGCTAAGACTTCAGTATCGGTATTCAATATTTGATTATTCTTTTAACTAGTTGACCATGAGTTTATTATTAACAGTGTTTCCAT
>SJJU01005157.1:0-13509 GCA_012932125.1 Conopomorpha cramerella
ATCATGAAATATTAATAAATATAATAATAGTAAAACCAGCGTTAAAAAAGTATTTTTCTAAAGTATTTTTTTATTGGAGCTGTTTACTTAGAAATACACTTAGTACCTTAAATGACGTGCAAAGAGACGAAATTGATTTGCCAGAATCGTGAGAAGTGAAGGTCAATTATCTATGCCTACCCCTCTAAGAAACGGGCGTGGTATATATTTGTTCGTAATATGATAGTTTCGGACAACTGGAGGCCTCTTCGACTAAGCATGTGACCCATTAATTTACGCCATGTTTGCATCAAGTTCGCAGTGACATGTCCACTAAGTTCATCAATGATGGAAGTTCACTGTTCATTGAATTTGCTGCCTAATGGTCGGCTCATTCAGCTGTAATCGGTTGGTTGCGGGTTTAAGTTCGACTGCAGGCGTGAACTGGAATTCATGTTGACGTTGCACTTTATACCAGAAAATTTCCTTCGTGCAGCATTCGATATTATTGGTTTAGCTGGCTTATTAAGATTATGATTATCATATAGTCAATATCATAAGAACAAAGTTTTTTATATTTCGTGATTATAACCGCATTTTTCTTGAAAACATTCAGAACTTTAAATATGATTTATGGAATGTGAAAGAGAAGAGTGAAGGTTGTCTGTATTTGCATTTTAGGTATCCAAAAATGAAAAAAAAAAATGGATAATGATAAGTGACATGATGAAAAGGGCTCACTTATATACAACTTTACTCACTCGCATACAAGTTTATTCTTGAAAATTCATTCAGTACGTCTCAGTCGAAATGAGTTTTCACTTAGGCGGATTATTCTTGATTATTTCACTATGACGACACGTGTTTTTTTAATGAGTACGTTTTCTTCTTATCTACTAATATAGTTAAGATGATTTTCATGAAAAAATGTCTACCTTTGAGTAAGTTCTAAAATAATCGAGCTCCTTGCCTAGTTAGTTTATTGTAATTCGTATGAAGGGCACTAGGTAGAATATTGGTGGGTCTTAAAACATCATTTATTTTTATTGTTTATGATAATGTTAAAAGAGCTACATCTTTTGCGCAAAATAAAAAAAAAACCCTTAACCGCCGAGAGTTGTGATTTATCTGACAAAAATAAATTTGTGTGAAATAAAACCTTCATTACTTACATTTTTGTTCCAAAAACGTGAAATGTGGACTTTCACTATTTTAGCCTTGGCTCGCTCCTGTGTATTTCCTTAGGAGCACGGCACAATGATTTATCAAATTCAAATTCCCCGTTATTTATTGGTCAGTTTCCAAGGACAGACTGCTTCCTGTATTATCTCCACCACGTACAAGAAGCGCAGCGGTACATCTTATTGTTCCCAAAATCCGGAACAATCCCCATGTGAGGTGCTACCAGGAGTTGTATGGTGCTGTTGACAAATTGAACTATACAGTACCGACCGTGACCTGAACTTGCATCATGTGAACGATTTCAGGTACAACGGAAGCTCCTTATGCAAAAGTTCGGGACACATTTATGTAGCATGGAGGGAAGTTGTGTGGACTTAAGACCTTCTACTTCTTTTTAAAAGCTAGTCCAGATAATTCCGATATAGAATAGAAAGCACATCGCATCAACAACATGCAAGCTCCATAAACACGGATGATTTTACCGTGTAAGAGATCGTACAGCTTAAGGTAGCATGGGAAAACAAAGACCACCTCCAGTCCAAAAAGTATACTTTGACATGTCCATTTTCATTCCATATCATGAATATGGTACGTGTCTGTGCGCCGAATGGGCAAAGTTTAATTGAAGGGAGCAATGAGGCTAGATGTGTCAACACAGGTCACGTGATACGGTATTAAGACAAACATTAATGTTAGGTTAGGCTGATAGGTGGTGATGCGAGCGAAGGTTGAGTAGTTGTATAACTTTACCTTATAAAGTTAAGGTAGCTTGACGACTCGACACAGTTGCAATGTGACTGGAGTACGGCGGAGGCGACGGTCACTTGTTATGATGTGCATCCCCCCAACTACCCTCGAAAAGTTGATTCTAGAGGTCACTGTTTTGACACGGAACAATAATGACATCAGATGTACAAGATGATCTTATATCAAGCTTATCTTTGCTTATAAAAGGGCCAGTATATCCGGTTTAAAATTAAATACAATGTCTATCCGCGTTTCAATAAAAAAATATGTAATTTATTGAAGTGTATTGAGTTGAAACATTCTTCCAAAGAAGGAAAGAAGATCGAAAGAAATGAAGAAAGCAAAATTGTGCAATATTTTTGTGATGCTCAATTGTTTGTGATTTGGTTCATTAAACCCCTCACTAATAAAAATTAAACATTAACTCATTTGCACACTGTTATGTCTTTTAGGTCAAGGAAACGTCAAATGATACTGGTCAAATCAATTAAGTTAAAAACTTTTGTAGGCGTGAAGTATTCCTTATGCAAACATTAAGTAAATTGTAACCTCAGAACATGTGACCTATCTTGAAAATTGGGGCATAAATGAACACATTTTAAAAGTGTTCGTGATTAATGGCTCATTCATTTTTAAGAATACGGGTCATAGATAGTTCTTAGACGAAGATCCGGCTATGCTCAGTAGATGTCATAAGTTTCGCTATTTAGATAAGGTGTGATCAGTCTCACCTCTTGACAAAATTATAAAGATGTTAATAATACTCTCCTGATTTTCGTCCACTTTACTATTTATTTGTTAGCTAGAGGACTATGTGTATATAAATTGGTATCTAAGCATGATATACATACAACGTAAAGTATAGATCACATCACTCATGAAACACTCGTAAATATTCTTCGAGACGCCGCCGTGAAAAATAACAAAGTGTGGCTAAGCTGCAGTATAAATAAGAAATATGGCAACATCGCGTCGTGAAATGATGGCCTCCTCATGCTAAATAAAACGAATCTTATCTTGGCCTCTTCTTCTCATCGAATCTTGATCAAAAGAGTTCAAGTAACGAAGGTTGTTTGCGTAATAAGATGCTGTGTGGGACACGTTGAGATATACATTTTTGCAACAGTAATGAGCTGGCCTTGCATATGTTTTACATGCAAATGTAATGTCACATGTTATTAGAGATGTGTAACTCGCGAAGGCTGATGTTCTACAGCAAATGGTCATGAATGGATATCGGTACATAAATTGTGTGAAATTGATACATGCGGCAATGGAGGCTGAGCTCCAGCGACAGATGTTCTGGGTAATGCATGTTGGTTATGTAATCTTTTATTATTGTATACTTATCTAGCATATAAAAGACCTAAATAAAATTATTTATTATAGCAAGTAAAACTTTTTAACAAAAAAAAGTAGGTGATCCGCGAAAAAACTGAAAAGAAAAATTTTCTAATGGTGGTTTACCTACTTCTCATAAAAAAAAAGATTTCTCAAAATTATTGCATAAAAACAAAAATATACGTGTCGAATTCAGATTCTCCTCCGTTCCCGAAATTGAGTTACCAGAGTGCTAAGTTAAGACATATCATGCCCTGACTCAATCCACATATATGGCGGGTCAATAGCGCAGCCAACTTTGCGGATTGAGTCCTTTCTGTGTAACTACGTCCAATTAATGTATGTGCAGCTGCAAAGCAAATCAAATTAGATTAAACATATTTGTCTAAAGATCTAGGGGCTGTGCTATTTCTTTTCGTTGAGATCTAGGGGCTGTGTTATTTCTTTTCGTTGCTTCACACAGTCGGGTAATAATAAAAGATATGGCTAAAGTGGCCAAAATCCCAAAATAAAAGTGTATTTCGGACATTTTCAACAACACAACATGGACAGAAATCGTGCGCTACCAACAGTTAACCTAACTGCCGGCAATTTGGATACGCATGGAATAGAATAAATCCGTCGCACTCATTGCTACAACTAACTCAACTCAAAAATGTACTCTAAAGCAATGACCGTAAGTTACTTTATCGAACAACAGAACAGAAACACTTGGTACCTTGTGACAAAAAGTGAACGTTTATCTCTAGTAACATATTTTGAAATTTAGATCTTCGCACAACAGAGATAAAGTTTCTTTTGGTTTTATAGTCTGTGAGGATTTGGCATCAACTAGTTTGGGTCTTGTACAGAGCGTTAATGGAGCAACTGTTATTGAAGCTGATATTGCACACAAAATACCAGGGCACCAGGACTGTGAGGTTAGTGGTAGGAGCGATGCGAGCACTCATTATGGTACATTAGCTATGATAGCGCTTTAGGATGCTGTTGGATAGTATTTCCGCTGGAGTTCAGCTCAAATTTACCGCGTTCTAACCACCTATACATTTATGCAGACCTAGTATTCTGGACGTTGTGTGAACTGTGTCATTTTATGTTGATTCTTGAACACTTTCTCTACGGATTCATGAATAATTGAGTAGCAATCATTGGTTATTTGAGTACCAGCTCCTGTAGGTGTAACAAGGTAAGTTTTGTGCTTTATGTTTATAACCATAACATACTTAGAAGTATATTTGGATGGAGACGTGCTACTTTACGGACTGAGGGACGTATGCAGTCTAAAAATCATCTTTTGACTAAGCAATGTTTTGAATAAGCTCAATTCACTATGACAATGGAATATGTTCTTGTTTTTCACAATTAGATTGGGATCTCTACGTACACATTTTAGAAATAAATAATCTCCAGTAACTCAGTACAGGACACAGGACCTGTAATATTACATGAGCGGATTTTCTCTCTGTAGAATCTAATTGCCTCTTTTCATCCTAAAAGCACGTTATAAATACATACTTCAGTTTCCCTGTGTCAGCATTCCGTGTGGTTATTCTAGACGCAGTGGAATTCTGAACTGTGGATTTCGCTTCAATGCTATTATATTGTTGTTTAGTATGTTTGTTTTGTAATAAATTGCCGAATGAAGCAATTACATCGCGCATTTGGCAGCAGTTCCTCCACATAGCGCAGAGTCGGTCAGCGGACGGAACATATTGGTTAGGTATGTGTAGTCACTTAGTAATTGTAAGCAGATAATGTTGTTTCCAATAACGCTGTAAGATCCGTTAAATTTAATCTATTTAAACTACTATCCTCATGCACATAATGAATTCGATCTTTCTGGAAGACGGTCACACGTGATAAAACTGGACTTTCTTATGTCATGTAGAGTATTTATGTGTATTTACTATTGCATTTCATAACAGTAGGATGTTAAATTTTAAAGGTACGTAGATCGTTATGGACCCTGTTGGGAAAAACAATATCTACAAAACATAGGTATATGAACATTTTTTAATGAAACGCGCACAGACATTATAACTCAATATTGTTCACCGGATATATACACCCGGTGAACAATATTGAGTTATAGGTATATAAATTTAATAGTGTTCATTTGTAAATAGAGTAAATGCAACTACAGTACAAATTCAACGTTATTCATAATTCTTATACAGAAAAATTCAATATAAAGTACAGTTTACTTTCCCCACAGAATGTACTTGCCTTGCTTGACGTAGGTAGCCATGTTTGTTTTTTGTAAATTCATCAAAATATCGCAGAAACTGCTCGCCCTATTACAGTTTTCCAGCGTATTGTTTTTGCGGTAGTTATTAATAAAGGAGGTTTCTTTGTGAATCTACCAACAAAGAGGTTTGTGGTGCGATTCCCGCCATCCTATAGGAGCTAACTGTCAGCGATCTGTCGCTATATGTTGCTGTCTCGCTCGTAGTGATGCTGGGTGATAGAGAGCGGTATATTCTTTATCGACGTTCATGCATGAAAAATAGCAGGATACGCTTACTGCTGGTGTTATGTGCGGACGAAGAAAATTGCTGGTGCGATGGGCGGCGTGCGCTCTCATTAAACTGTGGACAATGAGTAATGTTACAATGTTCACTTCGGCTTTTGTTACTTGAATGATATATGGTTTATCATTTTTCGGTTACACTGTGCTAATAACTTTTCGATTCGGCACTTTTGTTGCGTATTGGAAATAAAAATAATCGCCGGGCAACCAACGAAGGTAAGCTAAATTTTGGTTAATTTCGCGCCGTAATATCCGGTTTAAACTGTTATTATAAATAATCACCGTATTGAAATTGAAGTATTGCGTAAACGGAGTACGATTAGTTTCAGTGATTAACTAATTTGTTTTTCAAAGGCCTTTTGTATGTAGGTACCTATTTGATGAGTATCTCAGAAGAAATCAATATATTACGTAAGTGTGTGTCTATTATAATTTATCAAACCTTATCACGCCGTTCTGAGACATGGGTTGTGCCTTTTCATAAGTGTCTACATCAGCCACCTCTATAAAAATTAAACTTCTGCGATACGAAATATTCACGGTTTATTTTGAAACTGTAAACTACCCACGACTACGAGAAATCGTCGTTTAGTCACGTCACAATCATTACATCCAAAATACAACCCGCGAAAATGGCGGAATGTCAACAAACGAACGCGACACCGCATACATTTCTCATTTGTTATCCACGCCTCATGGTTTCTAAAAAAAAAGAGAAAAAAAAAACAAAAAAGAGCGGAGAACGGAACGGTGAATGGAATCCGCGGAATGGATTCCGCATATCTCACGCTTGGTGTTGCGTGTTCATCGGGGGCGGTAAAGCCACGAATTTACGCGCCAAAGGCTTGAAAGAGTTGGAAATAGGTGCAGGTTTCTAAATGAGACTTTTGAATCGCTATTAGGCAGTTTGCGAGTGTTGTGATGAGTATCGATAAAAAAGTATTATTAAAAAGAAAATAACTACACTTAACCTATGCTTAACTATTCACACACATAAGGTGTGAAGTCTGCCTACGCAGCTATCTAGGGCCAGAGAGAATGGGGTGATAAAACTTGTAATAATCACCGCACGGACCCTTATAAACAAGATGCAGTATCTTCAAAAGGATCTCAACCCTTTCAATGGACGGAGGCCGCCCTAAAAAAAGACGAGATATCGATAAGGGTCTGTGGCAACACTACTTCACGCCAGCCTAATCTAGCTGGGGATCTGAAAAGGACGTTTTTTTTAAACCGTGTCGGGGCTGATGGAAAACCGGCTCGAGTGACGACACATGTTTTAATATTCACCTTCCGCTTTGTTCCGTGCGATTGACGAAAATCGTCCGGACCTCGCCTCAAGTAATGTAAGTTCTGTCAATATTTGCCACACTTGAAGTTTGGTATCTGGAGTCAGGATTCCTTGTTTTTTTTTTGTTGCAATGGACCTGTTATGCGAGGTGTGAAAATCTTTGTGTCTGGATAATAAACTACATTCCTTTTAGTAGAGTAGGCATATACGTCACGTCCTTTTCCCATAGGGTTATGCCTAAGGGAAAAGTGAAAAGAGGTATAGTGTGAAATATTATGTTAATATGTGCGTTACATTTAAAAAGCTGGTTTTACATTTTACACTAATATGGGTCTAAGATGTAAAATCGGATCTTTGGAAGACGTTCACAAGATACACGAAAAAAAAAAATATCATAGAATTCAAAAGGTTCAAAGCTATAAAGGTAAATAATAAATATACTCTCTTTTTAAGCGTCCAGTGGTCCAGTGGTCAGGTGCTTGATTTGCAAAGGTTGTGGGTTCGAGACCTGGTTGTAGTGGATGTGTAGCAATGGGACTCAATTTCAGATCCTATTTACGCAATGCAACGCTCGTACGGTGAAGGGAAACATTGTGATGAAACCCGCACACCGCAAGGTGTTTGAAACTTACAACAGCGATGGGTTAAATACGCTTGTTGAACCGTGGGCATTTAGCAAGCGTCTCTGCCTACCCCGCTTTGGGATTAAAAGATGCGAAGTTCATTTTTTTCTAAATTGAATGAATGGTAAACTGGAGCTACTCTACACTCTTCAATTACCTATTCCTAGAATTAGTTAATTTAGTCACACTTTATTACTTACTGGCTTAATTTGTTTAGTAAGTATTATTTAATTATTAGTAGCACGTCATATTATTAATTTTATTGTACCTAGAAGTGCTTCTTCTGCTGCTGCTCGAGATACAGGTTATGCTAGCTCGAGTGCATTTAGAATATTTCATGTTGTTATATTTCTGTACCCTTCTCTTCATGATCATGCTTGAGTTAATTTTATGTCTACATATATAAAAAAAGTCGTGTTAGTTACACTACTTATAACTCATGAGCAGTTTAACTGATTTGGATGAAAATTTGTGGGGACATTTGAGCTGAGAACCAGAAGAAGGACATAGGGTACTTTTTATCCAGTTCCTGTTGTGGGACGCGTCAATGTATATGTATATAGGGTTTTATAGTTTATATGAAAGTTTAATACTGAAACTACGCGAATGAAATCGCGGGACGTCCGCTAGGAAACAAAAATAATAATAAAAAAATAACCTTAAAAATAAATAAAAAATAAAAAATCTTCCGATCGTGTGGTATTATGAGTAGTAGGAGTCTAAAACAAATATTTTTTACGTGGTAACCCAAATCAGTTAGTGAAGTTAGTATTTATTTTCAAAGCCGGTTATTTGGTACATTGCCAGCGATTGGGTCCTTTCTTCTAATTAGACATTAGTTTTACGTAAGTACACTTTGGTTCATAAATATATGATGAAATTATGTTGAAAAACTGTAACATTAACAAGCCTTGTTTAGATATTTATGACTAGCAAAATGTAACATTATTTTTGAAGCTTTGGAAGTGTTCATATGTATATTTATGAAAATTATGTACATTATATATTAACACGTTTTACATAAATTGTGTCATATATACTTTCTTTACTATTAGTATATACCTACTAATAAAAATAACGAGAAAAGCTCTGTTTGGTACTGGACGGAAAATAGTTTGCCTTTGGGAATCTACTCTATCCCCTGGTAGGCTCGGCTAAATCATATATTTTTTTAATACTGGTTCGTAGTGAATCGTG
The DNA here is from genome assembly GCA_012932125.1 of Conopomorpha cramerella. Lineage (NCBI taxonomy): Eukaryota > Metazoa > Arthropoda > Insecta > Lepidoptera > Gracillariidae > Conopomorpha > Conopomorpha cramerella. Next base: position 8,891 of record SJJU01005157.1, read on the forward strand.
TTTGTATCGTGTGTGTATTTTATTTATTTGTAAATATAAAAAAAAATACACATCACGCCTTTTATTTCAAAGCGGGTAGGCAGAGGCACTTGCTTAGCAAATGACCACGGTTTACCAAGCGTATTGAACCCAACGTGACACAGGGTGTGAGCCCATCGCCGTTATAGGGTACACACACCTTCTAGTGTCCGGATTTCCTTCACCATACGAGCACTGCGTTGCGTACATTTACGCTCTGAAAAAGAGTCCCATTGGCACACGTCCAGTAGCCGGACTCGAATCCGCGATCTCCTGATTGCAAGTAAAGTACCCTACCAACTGGACCACAGATTGTATACTTAGTAAATCTTCAATCATGCATTCCAAGGTATGAAATAATGGAAAATGTGCGGCTGAAATTGCGGGGCGTCTACTATTATGTAACAAAAATGTTTTCTACTTATAAATCATTTGCCTTGTATAAATATTATACGCAATACAAGTAAAAGAAATGCGGTGAGAAATTTATTCCTTTTAATTATTAATGCTAAATCTTCCTGTGCTGGAGTGGAATGCAAAATGTTAGCATGTATTAGAAGAATAGCGAAGAGTTGACTATAGACTATTATACGTACTAATAAAAATAAAGGTTTGTTTGGTACGGGACGGAAAATAGTTTACCTTTGGGAATCTACCCTATCTTCTGGTAGGCTAGGCTACATCATATTGTTTTTAAATACTAATACTAATAAAAAATGCGTTTTAATGGTTGATGCTAAATCTTCTTGTGCTGGTGTGGAATGTAAAATGTTATCTGTGTAATAAAAGAATAGCGAAAGGGATGTTCAGTCGAGGCCTTTAACCCATAACCGCCCATTGTAATAGGACACTGACACCTTATTTAGAACTCTATTACTCGGTTATAAAAATCAAAACTAATTAAAGCATATACATATATTTTCCTGGTTGTTAATGGGTTTAGGAATCATTGTGCAATAGGGTAAGAACTTATCCCATATAAAACAGCTTTGGATAGAGGTAGGTAGCTGTTCGTTCAACGAAGTATTTTTATTCATTGAGCTTTCGATAGGTAGAAAGGTAGGTACTAGAAGTCATGAATATAAAATTGGTAATTAATTTAACATTTGTCTTATTAATATCGATGGTCCCAGATATATCTTGAGGTATTAATTTTTCTACTGTTACTTTCAGAAGGTACTAAATATCCCTAAACCGCGATAATACAAGCAATATAATAAACAGGATAAGCATAATCTTACAAAATATAGTTGTATATTAAAAGTAAATGTTAGTATTTTAGCGCCATCTATGATGCAAACGGAAAATTACGTTGGAAACCTTCCAGGGAGTTTCAAATAAGGACGTGAGAGTATCGCCACGCTCTACTGTAGTTACCAACATATTTCGCTTTCTGTATCTTCACAAGTTCTATGTTTGTTGCATAGATGGCGCTTTCACAACTTCTATGAAATAGCTGTCGTTTGAAAAATAGTGCTAAGAGACGAAGGTGTAGACTTCGTCAGTTTATTTTCATGCGTATTATTGCATCATTTGCGGTGAAAATCACGTACTACTAGCTGTACCGCGCGGTGTTACTCGCCTTTTTTTCGTTCCCATGGAAATGTGGGGATAAAATATAGCCTTTGTTACTAAGGGATAATTTAGCATTCTAAAGGTGAAGAAATGGGGTATTTTCTTTGACGTTTTTCTGACAGATTTTCGGGCGGAGAACTGTCATTACTGTCATATTTTCCAAACGAAGTTTGACAGTAATCATAGTTCTGCGCCCACACAGGTAGGTCCTGAATGAACGTATAAGTATTGCAGACGTACTGACGCTTTTCATAATGAAAAACTTAACGCAGAGTGAAAAGAAAAAAAGCCGGTATCGTATTTATAAAACAATATATTATTATCGAAATTCGTCCAGAGTTTATTCGTTACGCACATTCATCCATACAATTCTTTCCTCTTTATAACATTAGTTTAGATTAATGAAGAGAATGAATTATATATACTACTAGCTGCCCCCGCGAACTTCGTTCCGCCTTAAAGGGGATACCTAAATTTTCTAAGTTTCCGCGCAATTCTTTATTTTTTTTCTGTCATAAGAACCTTCTCCTTCCCTCGGTTCTAAGCTACATCTCTACAAACTTTAAGCAAAATTAGTTCAGCCGTTCTTGAGTTATAAGTGTAGTAACTAACACGACTTTCTCTTATATATAGTTTCTGCTTCCCGCTCGGAATGAATTAAACGTCGTCTACGTGTTTCTTCGAAGGTCTCTGTGGCTATGTACGAAGCTTGACGCTCAGCATCCAAGACCTGGCGAGCTTGGGTCTGCTGAGAGGTCTCAACATCTCTTTGAGCCGCGTGACGCTCTGCATCCAAGTCCTGGCGAGCTTGGGTCTGCTGAGAGGTCTCAACATCTCTTTGAGCCGCGTGACGCTCTGCATCCAAGACCTGGCGAGCTTGGGTCTGCTGAGAGGTCTCAGCATCTCTTTGAGCCGCGTGACGCTCTGCATCCAAGACCTGGCGAGCTTGGGTCTGCTGAGAGGTCTCAACATCTCTTTGAGCCGCGTGACGCTCTGCATCCAACACCTGGCGAGCTTGGGTCTGCTGAGAGGTCTCAGTAGCTCTTTGAGCCGCGTGACGCTCTGCATCCAAGACCTGGCGAGCTTGGGTCTGCTGAGAGGTCTCAACATCTCTTTGAGCCGCGTGATGCTCTGCATCCAAGACCTGGCGAGCTTGGGTCTGCTGAGAGGTCTCAACATCTCTTTGAGCCGCGTGACGCTCTGCATCTAAAACTTGGCGGGTTTGGGTTTGCTGAGAGGTCTCAACAGTTCTTTGAGCTGCGTGACGCTCGGCATCCAAGACCTGGCGAGCTTGGGTCTGCTGAGATGTCTCAACAGTTCTTTGAGCTGCGTGACGCTCGGCATCTAAAACTTGGCGGGTTTGGGTTTGCTGTGAAGTCTTAGCAGCTCTTTGAGCCGCGTGACGCTCGGTATCCAAGACTTGGCGAGCTTGGGTCTGCTGAGAGGTCTGTGCAGCCTTTTGTGCAGCATGACGATCAGCGTCTAAATTATGACGGGTCTGCGTTTGCTCAAAAGTTTCAACAGCCCTTTGAGCTGCGTGACGCTCGGCATCTTAAGTCCGACGGATCTGTGAATCCTCTTCGGATTCCAGTGATCTAGCAAGTTTAGCAGCCCGAGCTCTGCTCGAGCTATTAGCTAAATTGGACTTTCGTTTGCGAGGCATCGTAAAAAACAAAAATAAAATGAATCGAACAAACCAGATATACAGATTGAGATTTGTTATCAAATAAAAACCTCTAATAACCACCTACGTAGTAAAAATTTACGCTCGCACGACGACGTGTATAAGTCACGTTTAAATGGAAAAATAAAGAAACTAAGAAATTAAATTAACAATACTTATTTACTACCAATGCATAAAAATAGTAGGAGGTAAGTAGGTTAGTTTAGTTTTACACCTACTACGACCTATTAGATTAATTAAAAAAGGGAAATAAACGCAAATCGGTTTTTTTAAAGTAACGGAAACTATCTTACCTACTATAACTATAAACTAATAATACTATTAACTATGACCTAAAAGATCCCGAAATATTAAGCATGTACAAAATTAATTTATAGGACCTAACTAATAAAAAAATACTACCTACTTAAAAAAATACGAAACAATAAAATAATTTTACTGGATCAAAAAAGTACCTAAATCTTTGTAGCGCAAATTTCTCTAATCGCATGCGTCCGACAACGTCGTCTACCCTCACGTATCTGTCCGTTCGGGTAGGCATAGTTATGTAGATTCGTGCGCTCCCCCACCACACGACAGCGCCGTTGCCGGCCGCCACACTTCGGCCAACTTCGGCGAATGTGCGCGACGACGACCGACGACCAATGACAGCGGCGGTGATGCAGAGTATTCGTTAAAAGGATTTTTTACTTCAAAGCCAATTTTTTTTAAACTTGATACACCCAAAACTTCTAAATATCATGTTCCTAGGTTCAGTGCTTAAGATTTTGTATACAAAAAGTTTGGTTTCGTAGTTCCCGTTCCGAATCAGTTCCGTTCCGTTCGAATTTCGGGATTCCGTTTGTAGAAAAACTCTGCACATCCTAAGAGACTTACGTACCAAGTCTCAGGTTTTATCTTAAAAATGACGAACACCCATACAAACTTTTAACCCCTATTTCACCCCCACACTGGTAAAAAAGTAAAAATGCTAAAACAAACGATTTTTGTATCTTATTTAGTGCTTAAATACAAAATGTAATGTTTTTATCTTCGAAAATTACGAACTTCATACAAACTTTCAACCTTTATTTCATCCCCTCACAGTTCGAAATTTCAAGAACGCTAGAACAAATGTTTTATTATTTCTTATCAAGTGCTTAAATATAAAGTTTCATGGTTTTATCTTTTAAAATTAAGAAATCCCATACAAACGTCCATCCCCCTTTTCAACCCCTTACCACCCCTATTTTGCAATAAAATGTAGCCTATGTTCTATCTCAGGGTCTAAAGATTGTCTGTGCCAAATTTCATTAAAATCGGTTGAGAGGTTTAAGCGGGAAAGCGTAACAGACAGACAGAC
>SJJU01005159.1:0-26337 GCA_012932125.1 Conopomorpha cramerella
TTAAATACGCTTGGTGAACCGTGGGTACTTGCTTTAGCAAGTGCCTCTGCCTACCCCTCTTTGGGATTAAAGGCGTGAAGTGTATTTTTTACTGCAACAACGCACATCTCTCAAAATTTTGTTATTGTGAAAAGAATCCTTAGTAATAGTAATAAGATTGTTTTTTAACAGTGTCACATTTTGAGCATATTGCGTTGTTGCAGTAAATGAGCGATGTATGGGAGTGGCCATCCATTGCACAATTTTTTTTTTGTTTTTTTCCAGGGAAAAGTTTCCTTGTTTGTTTGATATCTCGGACAACAAAAACAACTAGACTTGCAATCCATAACAAACGTTTACAACGAGACAATATGAAACACATGCAGAATTGAAAGACTAAGAGATAGAGAAAAAAAAATTTTTTTTGTCCCCTAGTAGCGTAGCAGGAAGTTGTTACTTCCAAACTGTCATTTTAGTAGTAAAAGTGCAAAATTAGGATCCCGAAGTACATCCAAATTCCATACATTTTGGTGGAGAAGATTGAACAAAACTGAAGGTGCAACGCGGCTAGTCTAGTTAGTTGTGTTTTCTCTAAGCTTTGTGTCCTAAGCTGAGTGACTTTCTCGAGTTACTACTCGAGTATATTCCATCACGTCCTAGGAGAATGTACTATTTCCGGACATAGCAGTAGTTTCCCCTAGTTATGACGTCACTGCTAATCGATAATGTTATCTATGTATAAGTTCTTAAAAGCCAAGAACTGAACTTCTTCCTTGTAAAAATGGCTGGGATATTCGTATTCGTTCATAGATTAAGCAGTAAAGTTACACCTAATCTATACTAATACTAGATGCCCCGGAAAACATTTGTTTTGCCATAGTTTCGGAAGAGTACGGTAACTAACATTGTGACATGCAAATTTTCATTCATATATTAGATTAATAAATAAAAATCAAGTGTCATGATTTTTATTCCCAATGTGAAGAGTTCAAGGCTACCGATATTCACAAAAGTTGGCATTTATAAGTAGTTATAGTTTGAATGAAATACTGAATCTAGGTTGAATGAAATCGCGGAGCATCCACTAGTATCACATATTTTCTCATTGAGTATTCTAAAGAAAAGATTTTATATGGGAATATGGAATTAAGTAAAAATAACGTTTCTTGGCACTCTTGACCCACTAGATGTATCCTGATGGCGTTACCCGCAGTTTCCCGGTTCTGTAGGAAATTCTGCAGAAAATATATCCTATGCTTATTCCGATGGGCAAGCTGTTACTGTAAAGTTTCGTTGAAATTCGTTCAGTAGTTTTTGCGTGAATGAGTAACAAACAACTAAACATCATTGAAAGATCGTATGCCTGGATTAACCGTCAATATAACATCCTATTATAGTACGTATCGATTTATTTTTTATGTCTCTGAGCTGCATAACAAGGACAATGTTTAAATCTATAGATTTTTTTTATATACATATTTACACAAACACACGTTCTGTTTTACAAATACAAGGTGGAAAGACTATTTTATTTATTCGTAAGTAGGTATTACTATTATTGATAGAAATACTTTCAGGTTTCATCTTTATATGTTTTGTATTTGTATGGCTATATCTTATGTTATGGCATCATCTTAAGAAAAACAGATGTAATAACACTTTCGTTAGTTACTTTTGAGGGCAATTAAGATACTTTATATCGCCAAATGATATATTTAATTTTTGTTTTCGTGATTTTTCGTTTCAATTCTGGTTTGAATGCCATAGATTTCAAAATCACTTGTATATTGTATAATAGAACAGGTCTCTTTTTTAAAATTCCCACGGGAGCAGGAAAAAAACAAAACAACGCTTGCTGGATTATCTCATAAATAAATATAGATAGACCATACCTTTCCAGATCCAACGGATCCAACGATGCCAATGAACTCGCCGGGCTTGGCTGTCAGGTTGATGTTCCTCAAGGTGTCGACGATAGGGTCGGCGGTCCAGCTCGCCCCCACGCCAGCGAGCACGAGCCCCGTGGGCTTGCTCTTCACCTCCGGTTTGCCGTTCTCCACTTGTTTCATTGACACCCCGTTAGCCTTTAGAGCCTTCGCCGACGGCAATTCGTCCAACATTAGGAACTCCTGTTGGAAAAAACGTTGTTTAAATTGAAATTAATCTATAGTAATATTATAAACGTATGAAAGTAATTTTGTCTGTCTGTCTCGCTTTCCGATTACCAATTTAAATTAAATATGGTTTACAGATAGTTTAGAGCCTGAGGAAGGACATAGACTTTTAAAGAGAAAAAAATAAGGTATTTTGCTTTTTTAAATCGCTGTCGCTGAGCGGAATGGCCTAAAATGATGGTAATTCCAGGGCAAAGCTGCTATCCTGCAGTCGGCTGTCGTACGCAGTACCTGATTCAAATCTTGCTAAGTTTTAGAGAACTTTCACTGTATAGGTAAACCTTATTCTAAATATGAATCGCGCGTGTTATCCTATTGAGAGTTAACCATAAGTATGCATAATTTATATCTATCTAGAATTAAAAGCTTATAAAATTAGCTTTTAAATGATGTAACATGAACTATAGCTGAATTAATGTAAGAATATACTCCTCATTGCACACTGTACATTACAAACGTAAAATCTGACAATGGAAAAACTGCAAAAGGCAACCTTATCGCTCATAGCGATTTCTTCTAGGTAACCTAATTTAAAGATTAAAGGAGCTCAACATATAGAGTAATGGGGCTGGCAAGTGTTGTTTTGAATAATACATACAACGACGTCTTTACGTCCGAAGCGGATGTAGTAATTTTGGTGTCGCTAAGTTTGTTAAGTTGATCTTCGGTAAGTTAACTGGGAACTAGCAGGGATTGAGCCAAAGTAATTTTAAAATAGCAAGTTACAATAAAATGGGAAAGTTTAGTTTTGAATAACGCGCGATGCAGCAACTTTCCATTTCTTTGCTCGCAAGTGTACCTATGTACATATAACATGACCTACATGTTATATAGTTCGTGCATTTTATGAATGCGCGCGGGCCTTAGATGTGTGAGTATATGGAGACGCTAGTTGACAGTTCAAAAGAACAAAACTGCCACACACACATCTAAGGCCCGCGCGCATTCATGAAATGCACGAACTATACCTAAATATAATCATCACCATCGGGGACTACATAGGTGATGATACCATCGCCGTAATACTATAAATACAAAGATGTAATCGCCGCATTCACGATAAACAAAACTTATCACAAGGATGGATTTAAATCAACAAGATTTATCTCCTTAATGGTATATTTTCTTGCACTATCTGTGTACGTAGGTACGTACATATGTTTAGCTTTTGCTGAACAAGTTTAATTAACGCTCTATAATACAAACATGGTAACAATCAGAATGCATATTACCACGCAAGTGTTAACAGATAACATTAATAACTGTATAGGGATCCTTTAGTTTTATTTCAGTTATTGATTTCACCAAGTTCATGAAAATATTTTCTAGCATTGGACGTAATGTGCCTAATGAATAAGTGATGAAAATTAATATTATACATTTAAGCATGTAGCGTTGCACAGACAAATATTGTAATTTTGCGAACATTATAAATTACATTCATGTAAGTCTATTTTTAAAAGAATATAGTGTTTGTGTATTAGAGTATAAAATCGTAATTTACTAAGTGATTTTGATGATTTTTTCCCCTCAACCTGTGTTTGATGATGGCATTCACATTCCAGATCAAGTCATTCGTTCTTAGCCTGGCGATCAGGTCACATTTGTACATAATGTGAGGACAGAAAACACGATATTGAATGCAGATGGCGCTGCATACGCTTAAACCATATAGCTAATGAAAGTGAGTAAATTTGTCAAATTAACTTGTCAATTTCTTTGGGGTCAATCTAACAACAATTAACAATTTTTTATTGGGTCAAGCGAAACTAGCGTCATTAGGTACTTAATCTTGACGGGCCCGTTGGTGTAGTGGTCGGTCAGCATGTCTGCCTCTGCTCCATAGGGCCGTGGGTTCGATTCCCACCGCTGGCAGGTATTTAGGTGATGAGCTTTTAAGTACTTGTTGGATGTGTCTGGGTGTTTTAAAGTATTTAAGTAAGTATATTTCGTTGTTTGATTTCCATAACACAAGTGCTTTAGCTACTTAACATGGGATGAAGGCAATGTGTGTGTTGTTGTAAAATATTTATTTCATCATCATCATCATCATCAGCCCATACTTGTCCACTGCTGGACATAGGCCTCTCCAATTGCACGCCACTGTATTTATTTATTTATTATTATTTATTTAATGAGTTTTCTTTCACATTGGTCGGAGTGTCTATTAGTAAAAACATAATATTACAAACTAGTAAATTACCTCGAGCCTATTAACAGTAACCCGCGTCTCAGCGAGGAACGCCAGCGCCATCGGGAAGAATATATTGCACGCCAGTTGCAACTGGTTGAAGTACTGCACCAAGGAGAAGGTGATGGAAGACCGCACCACGCCGCCCATCAGCACGAACGTCACGAGCGCCACGTACAGGATGAACCTCTCCGTGAACACAGTCAGCGCAGTTGAGAAGCCCTTGATCAGCGAAGTCTTCATTATGAAGTTCACTTCCAACCTGGGAGTTTAATAAAAAAAGGAAAATCATAAACTGTACATCAAAATTACTAACTTGCACACCTAAAAAGCCAAAGTTATCATCAGAATGGCAATTAGAAGACCAAATCAGTAATTTTGTCGCTAAGTCAGTATTTTAGTTAGGTTAGGTTAAACTTTTTTGATGCACGTTTAAATACTATCCATAAAAAAAGTCATAAATGCACTTACACAATATCATATTTACGAGTCCAACAACGTTTCTAAGACCATTACTCGGGGTCATTTTACACGCAGTATTAGTGATGACCGAGATGAGCAAGGTAAGGGGGATCTGCGGAAGTCGCGGGTTTGATTTTCTGAGAAGCGGAGGTATTTGTCATGTACAATTTTCAAGTTAATTTCTATGCATTTACAGGTTGTAATTCAAGCTTTATGAACCATGGGAATTTGCTTAACAAGTAGCTGCCTATCCTGATTTGGGATTAAAAGGCGCCAAGTATATTTTGAGTGATTGTTTAATGGATATACAATAAACACTTATTCATACAAGTAAAAAAAGTCGTTTCGTCAAGCTGTCAAAGAAAATATCCCAATAAGTATAATGTAACCATAGTCATTCATTCATGTAAACCATGAGGTATGTCTCCTGTTGGCAATAGAGTAGAACATTTTATCAGAACGGTGAATGAAATATTTACATAACATTCGTTCCTAAATTTTCCTACAACATTTAATCCCTAAAGCCCCTAGCGCTTCAAGTAAAACGTGGCATAAAAATAATAATCTAATTGGCTGTTATCACGCTTAATGCAATTTCGCTTGTTTCAACAAATCTCAGCGTGTTTTATGTCTTATTATGTATCTGTGTTTCCCTAGTGTGATCCTAGTTAAACATTTACAGCCGTATTCATAAAAAGTTGACTAGGTAGTTGACGTATATCAACTTACAGCAGTTTGTGCGTAGTTAGACCTTAATTTGAACAGAATGTTCCTAGCGGTGCACTGGAGTTGTTCTGACAATAAATACCACATTTAATGGCAAATGTCTTACACATGAGACAGACACGACCAGTAATTAGTACAATGGTACCTATTTGGAACAAAATTTAAAAATATGTTATTGTTTTCCATAGAATCAAAATTTACCATTTTGGTGGTCAAATAGTAATTAATGGTATGCTGTTCATTTGTGCCACTTAGCGTTAGTGTTTGAACTCTATAAAGTAATTTAACCTACCTGCCTACGTAACTTTTTAAGAGCATTCATCATCATCAGCCACATAACGTCTAATGCTGGATGAGGGCCTAGCCCCATGATTTCCATCATTTCGGGAAATGCCAATAGTCGTCACGATTGGCAGACGGGTTGCCGATCGCAGCGGTTCTGTGGTTTAACTCACAGAGTGCGCAGCTGCCCGTTTTCTGGAGAGCTTTGTCGGTCGCCTCTTACAAACCCCATGACGGGAAGAATGGGGCTGGGATGTATCCTAATCGCTGTCATCACACGCTTCAGAGCGTTGTTATGTCTATATCTACATATTATTTTTAGTACACGCCTGCATTCAAGCTCCGAACCTACAACCTTCAGATTGCAAGTTGAGTGACCCAACGATTACGCCACCACAATTGAACAGTGCAGATAATGTTTAATTCGGTTCATAGTTTACACAGCTGGCCCAATTCATTGACATACCTACATACTTAATCGTAATTTGCAAATTACTTATTCCAATTTGGAGTTGCATTTCGTTATAGTTTCAAGATTAGTTATGTAAAAATAAATATGTTATTTGTTGTGATAATTAGTTGATTTTTCTTTTCGTCTTGTTTTAATTTATAATTAAAATATCGACATTTAGAGAATCATACAAATACGGAAATATTTTGGTCAAACTTTGCTTTGTCAGGCTGAAAACTGATCAAGAATATTAATTTAGTCGCATTAGGTATTTTAGGCTGTTCGTCCTTTTCTTTACCTAGGAAAAATGGGAGACCGAAACTTGTATAGTTGGTGTTCCATAAATTATACAGCGTGTATAGGAACGGTCAGTACCTATGGGAAAGCCTGCAACTACGACATGCGAATATCTGTTCTTAAGAACCATGTCATTGATTTTAATAACAAGAAAAACTGCATTAACATTTAAAAAACATTCGAACTCGGTTGTATATTTGTATGCCTGTATTATTGTAAAAATCCATAATAAAAAAAACACATACAAAGCGCATCAAAGGTATATTATTAAATGAATCTTGCACCAGAGACAGCATCGAGTTTAAGTCGTTGCTTAATACAGGTCGCGCTATGCAGCCTAATAAGTAACCAAGTACAATATTATTAGAATAAGTGCATTCCTTGTAAAAAAAAATATGGAAATCAATTATAAGTATTTTAAATAATACAATCACACAATAAGGATGAATCAGTAGGCCAAACCCTTAACTAACAGTCACATAAATTGGTGGTTAATTTCACTTCTATATATAGTCGTACGAAAACGTAGCTATACCTACAAAATATGTGGAGCTAGGCCAAAACTTATCACGTTAGGTGAAATGTGGGTAACAATGATACCTAGCTATTAAGTATTAAGATAACAAGGATTTGTTCACTTAACTATTAGAAATCCAGATAAGCAAAGACAATGCAAAAACTGTTAAGATTATTAAACTAATCTTTATGACCTCTGAGCTCTCTTTGTCTATATAAAGCTTTATCAACTATAGTCGGCGTCACCTCAGATCAAACACAATTATTAGACTTGAAAACTGCGGTTCACCTTGGGTCTGTGTGTGTGGAAAACAGTTCCACCAAAATGTATAGAAAATAATGTACTTCTGGATCGACACTGTCACTTTTATTACTAACTAGTCGGACGCTCCCCGATTTCATTCGCGTAATTTCAGTATTTCATACAATCCCGCCCTCTATAGAGGTATAGCGACGCGACCAACAGGATCGGAGTAAAAAGTTACCTCCCCACCAATTTTCAACCAAATCGGTTCAGCCGTTCTTGAGTTATAAATGGAGTAACTAACACGACTTTCTTATATAGATTTGACAGTTTGGTTCCAGAATTACCTTGATACGCAGTAAGGGACAGAAGATATTGTGTTTGGGATTGCAAGTCTAGTTTTTTTAGTCTGGAGGACCTAAGTAGCAAATTCTGACAGGTCTATTGACATGTGTAGCCTACACTGATAGTGTTGTAGAATACTGTAAAAAAACGATTTATTTTAGATTCGATTTATGAGTGATGTTGGTACCATCAATTATAGTCTTCGTAAATGTTTTACGAGCAACAGACAATGCATTCAAGGTTTCGACCAAATGAAACCTTTTTGTTAGCCGTGTCTAATAAGTGCCTCAGAACTTATTATATTTATTTTACATATAACTTCATAATCGAAACGTTGTCACTTCGATTCATGAACAAAAAAAACACACCTCTATTCATTGATGACAAATAACTAAGAAGTAATAGGACGTTCAACGCTGGGATACAAATATCATCGCCATACATTTGTCAATCACATCCATTCTAAAAATTGTTCATGAGTCTATCAATGTAACAGAATTTGCTTCTTAGATGACGCCGACTATAATGCACATTTATCTTTAACACCGACTTGGCAATCTATGTACACTATTCGCTCTCCACACGTGTATGTAATAATTAATTTTTAATTGCGGAAGTGCGGTAATGTTCTATTAATCTATTTTAATGTATCATATCCATAGGTTGGTTTATAAACGTCAAGAGGTGTGCATCAAGTAACTAAGTCATACGAGAAGGATAGGAAATACCCTTATAATCCTATACTGTATCTGTCTCAGGCCAAACACAACTATAGTCTAAGTTCTAACTTACTGCCACAAAAACTACCAATCACGTAGACACGTGTCACGCTCTCTGTCATTAGTGTCAATGTCAAAGTGACATTCCAGGTTTTATCAACCATTGGATGATACGAGTTCAAAAATAATATTTTGAAGTGTATTGTTGCAAAAAATGTTGATTGTAATGCCATCCCAAGGCGGAAATGAATTTTAAATCAAAGTATACACTTGCAAGCCGCGTAGCACCCTCAGTTTTTCGCTTTCTAAGCAAAATGTATGGAAGTTTATTCTTATCTCTCTCTCTCTCTATACTTCTGCTACACATTATACCCTGCTATGCCGTAAAGGACAAAATTAAATAATCTTCGCTCTTTCGTCTAGAACAAAACGAGAGAAAGTTATGAATGCATTGCAAGTCTAGTTGTGTTTGGTCTGTGGTTTCCGTAGACTTAAGTAATACGTATGAAAGTTTAATCATAATAATAAAAAAATGGCCTACAGAAACTGTGGACTTCGACTTAAGGTTATTTCCTACTCACTCTGTCTGTTATCACTAATAGTATAAAACAAATTCGCCTCCCGCTGTCTATCCCTAATGTATGCTTAAGTCTTTTAACTTAGGCAGTGTCTTTTCATGCTGTTTTCCTTAATAGATAGTGATTTTATAGGATGGTTTATATTTATAATACATGCAAAACGTAGTAGAGGAATACCGATAGTTGATAATACTCGAGCGAAGCCGGGCCGCGTCCCTAGTTAATTTAGTTACAGGTAAAATGGAGCCAAAGATTGATTGGCTACGCAGTCGCCGCTATGTCAACACCGTCTGTGTTACACCCGCCAAAGTCACCCGTGAGATAACGCAATTAGTCATACACATATGTCGTATGTATACATATAGTAGTATGTATAGCACACATCGCTATACTATAATGACTATAGTAAAACATGTTGTTTTTCTTCTTCGCATTCTTCAGTTGCCGAGTGCAAATTTGACGAAAACTGATTACTTTTAGTTAGCACGTTGCGGATTTTCTGTGCATAATGTTTTTTTTTAAGTAAACAAGTGTTTGACCTCTATCCTGCCTGATGTTAAGCGGCGATGTGGTCGACGATGGAACACACTTATTGTTCATTACTTGAACACACTTATTGACCTCCAGACTATACTGCGCTGGAAAAACACAGACTCCGGCAAGTCTTTCCACATCCTGGCGGTTCGCAATATAGACGCAAGAAAAGAGATCCAGACTATACTGCGCTGGAAAAACACAGACTCCGGCAAGTCTTTCCACATCCTGGCGGTTCGCAATATAGACGCAAGAAAAGAGATATGGGGGGAAATGCCAATAATCGTCATGCTTGGCAGGCGGGTTGGCGATCGCAGTGTTGTTGTGGTTTAACTCGCAGAGAGCGCTGCTGCATGTCCTCTGGATAGTTCCCTTGTTCGCCTCTTACGAGCCCCACGACGGTAATTGGTAATATTACTACCTAGATATGCCATGATTGATTAGTTTGATTAAGCATGAAGTGATTTTTTTACTAAGCCTGTAGATATACTTAACTAATAGTTGTACCTACAACATAAAATACAGGTATACAGTATAGTAGTAAATACAGTATAGCTGTTATATAATATGTTTAGTTTCGTTGTATCTACTTATACGCATTTTATTATTATTTGCAACAATTAGTAGTGATAACGCGGTTGTGAATATTATAAAGTTGCATTTCTTACGCGATACTGGCAGCATGCATTTCTTTTTTTTAATTTAAGTTACGAGCGATTTCGTCATCTTGGTATCTACTTAGTAATTTTTTAATGCTCTTCTGTCTAGCGTTTATCCCGGTTACCCATCTTTTTTAATGAATGAATATACCTACTCTTTATTGCACACTGTACATTACAAATTGAAAATTGGGCAGTGGTATAATTGTTAATGGCGACCTTATCGCTCGGCTTTTTGATCATTGATTTGGTTTATTTCTGTGGATTAATAGTTTAACTCTGTTGACAATTAATTAATTTGTTTATCTACCTAACTAACCATTAGCGCCTGACCTACCATAATACCTACAAAAATACACACAGGCCTTATAAAATCTTGAAATGGAGCAGGCAATGGAATTAGCTAACTAAGACCTTAGAGAATTTTCACGAAATAATTAAGTAGTGGGCACATCACCGTTTACATCTTTTGGTATCGGGGTTTCCTCACGGCATACATGAATAACCCGAGTAGATAATACACACAGGTGACTGTTTGCCGACGCGTCTGGCAGCCAATAAACACCACACTAACGTCCATTGTCTGTCTCGCGATTCGATTCTATTGCGGGAATCGATTGCACTTTCGATTGACACAAATGCCAACGCCTCTCGTATCGTAGGTATGTATCGATTGCTATGCAAACATACGGAAACGTTATCGTATTGTTTGGAGACTGTTCAACGTTTAGGTACTTTTTTGCATTAAACGGTTTCGCTTTAGGATCACCATCATTTCTCTGCCCTTATTCCACACTAGGTGGGATCGGCGCAACATGTTTCCTTTCGAAATTCAACTCTGTCATTCGTCATCTATGCATCTCTAACCATTCGTACATCCGTGGTGCAGTTAGTTTAAATACTTTTTAGGGTTCTGTACCTCAAAAGGAAACAACGGAACCCTTATAGGATCACTTTGTTGTCCGTCTGTCTGTCTGTTTGTCAAGATCCTTTATCTCAAGAAGGCGTGGACGTATGAAGCTGAAATCCACACAAAAAACTCAGGTCTATTGTCCCTTTAAGCTGTGAAAATATCAAACTTCTAAGTTAACGCGATCAAAAGATACAGCAGTTTATACCGACACCTTGACGAATTTCCGTCACACGCTAGGGAATCAGAACCTACAGGGTACTTACCGTGAACTCAGAATCTTGAAATTCGGCACGAAGCAACGTTATATAGTTCAGATAAAGGAAAAATTGCGAAAATGATAAATTGTAAACCGCTACGTTTGTACGGCGGAACCCTCGGTGCGCGAGTCCGACTCGCACTTGGCCGTTTTTTTTACGACCGGCCACCTGCCTGACATCGACCTTCCTTGGGAATATTTTGTGTTTAATTTCGTAGTTACCTCTACTAGACGGGTTGCTGACCAATGCTAAAGAGGCACATCTCCCCAATTGCGGTTTTAATTGTGGAGTCTTCCTTCTCCTAGACGAGTTGCAGACCAACGTCAGTTTTCGCTATAGGATATTGGACATTTCGTAATATAGGTCAATTTATAATGGATAATAAATACAGTTTTACCAACGTTGGTACAGATCCGTTATAGCTAGCTACTAATTGAAGTCACGTATTTTAATTCCTACACGGCACTTTACTCCGAAAAGCCGCGGTTCCATTTGAAAAGTTTCATACCAAACTTTGCTATTCACGGCTGTTTCTTATGTAAGTATAAAATATTTCTTGTGAGATTATGTCGTTTCAAAATAATTTTATTTTCGGGTTGTGGTTGGTGGTTTGTGAAATTGTAAAAGTTTTGTATATTATCTTCTTATGCCATGCAGATCTCCGAGCCTTACTTCTTAACATACCTTAGGAAAGTAGGAACCATGGGATCTGGAGGTATATGTTTATTCAGATTATGAGTTAGCACTTTGTAACTGAAGACCAATATTGAAATTCTTAGTTAAGAATCCTCTCTTATTATGCTAAATGTGGCCGAAAGATCCTCGGGTTCTGTCCGGCTTCAGGGGATTGCGGGCGTGAGTATGTAACATAATATATAATTATATGTAAATAATATAAGTTTGCTTCACTATTGAATTGGGTAAAACTGTAATGATAGTGAAAGTTTAAACATAATAACGGCGTACTCACTTGCGCAACTGGTTGACGAGTTTCGCGAACGGTATCTCCCAGGCGTACATCTTGATCACCTGTACGCCGTTGACAAGCTCCGTCATGACCTTGACACGCTCGTCTGTCCGGCTGGCTATCTTCCCTCGTAGGACGCCTTGACGGCTGCTCAGGTAGGCTGGTGGGGGAAACAGGAGGTATAGTCGATAAAAAACAATCTTCAAACTTTTGTACAGTGGACAGCATATAAATGCCCACGGTTCTCCAAGCGTATGTATATAACCCAACGTGATCGGGCGTTATAGAGTTCACGCACCTATATGACGTTTCATCACGATGTTGTCCTTCACCGTTGGAGCGTTGCGCTAGCATACATAGACTCGGAAAAAAAGACCCAAAGTCTCTCGATTGCAGATCCATTCTTAAAAAGTGCCAAAAAAGGGGTCTATCAAGTGTGTGTGTGTAACAATAATATTAAGTTATGCGGTATAAGTAATAGAACTATACAAGTAGGTTTATAGCACAGTCACACAGTCAAGGATTGCTCGCGCGTAACACCTATATCTATATGACTGGGTTATCAATATTTTGGCAGTTTGTGTATGGCATAATTTATAAATTGGTGTTTTTAATCTACGTTTGTACTTAAAGGTATTTATGTCTCAGTCTCTGGTAGCCATACATGGTATCCTAGTTTGTGGTCAGGTCAGTGCGGGTAAAAATGTACGGCAATTATTAATTTATAATCCAGACATTTGAAAATAAATGCAGTTTTCTAACTTAAATATCACAAAAGTTCATTTGTTTTGATGGACTACGATAGTTAGCGCGAAGTCTCTACTGTAATCTAATAATAGAAGCACACTCGTTGGAAAAGACAATTAGGAAAATGTTACTTGAACAATTTAAAAACCATAGTTGTCACGATATGTAAACATTAAGAATATGTGTCAACTAGTTTATCCTAGGGTCAGGCAGAGTTATACGTTCATATAGGTATAACTATCACTGAAAGCTACGTAGTAAAGTCTAGAGGTTTTCAAGTCACTGGTAAATGAGCAAGTAGGTACGTAATCGAGTATGCTCCATAGTAGGCCACATAGCTGCTTAACATCAGGCGGGTTTGTGGTTAAACGTTTGTTCATTGTGTTAAAAAAAACTATCTACGTTCATAAAGTAGAAACTAGTGTACCACTCACACACAGGTATTTTTTACAGGCCTTTTTCAAATCGATGTTTGACAGCCAAAAGGCCTAAGCGACATTTTTGTCCCAAAAGAGTTGAGTATGCAGTTTGGATCGCCTTCTTTTTCTGCGTCGATTTGTCTAAGTTTCATACCTGTATGACGTAGTTTGATGTCGCTTACGCGGTACAGATTGTTATTCTCGCAAAACATTGCTTTATTTAAACTTCAAGCCACTCTCCTGTAAAATTACTTAAATGTCACTTAGGCCTTTTTGGCTGTCAACCATCGATATTATAAGTAAAAGGAAATAGACAAATCTATGCGTACACACTACGGATACAGGATGTAGGTAAATTAAATTTAAAAATCCATACCCAAACAAAATGTAAAGTCAACAAATTTTCTGTATTGTATGGAGATAAAGAAATATTTTATTCAACATAGTAAAAGTTGTTCATGTTGTCCAATAAATAGCTGAATCAAGGACTGTTAGGCAGATAATAAACACCAAAGATATCACTTATTATTTCGACCTTGAATCCGTCAGAAGATGCAATCCTCAAGGTAGATGGATAACATAATGAATGACTGACAATAATAAAAACTGCATAGTCACTCACACTACACACGTAACACATTATTGATATGAACTAGATTGACTGTTGTAAGAGGTTTCACGCTATACGATGAGTTATTATTAATTCCTTTTAATTTTAATTAATTAAAACTATTTTCCTACCAACTCCAAGATTGGTGTACGTAACCTATAGAATGCATCTGGCACGCTTGGTTTTGAACCAATCAAGATTTGTGTATGTATATGACTATTTTTTTAAATATTAATAAATCATATCTATCGGTAGTCAGTATCAGTAGTATCGGATTTTTTATTTATTTATTTGCACACACAACCCTTATAGAATAAATCCTAATACAGTAGTGTGGAGAATGGTAAGGTAATATTACATATTAATTACACAACTTAACATTAAAAACCGGCCAGATGGCCAACAATCTGCTCAAACCACCCTAAGGTGTTCCCCACGTTTTTTCATACAACCTTACCCATCATTTGATTGCAATTTTATACGAAGAACAATTTATACTTCATTTCTATATTGACACTTTTTTATGATGGACTGAATGATAATCTCGAGTTTCGCTGATATTTTTAATTTTATTTTTATTCGTCAAGACACGACGTACAAAAAATATGCGTTGTGATTGGTTGTTATGTCATGCTCAGAACGATTTCTCTTGTTCCAACAAATCGCCGATTATACCTATTTATTGTCATTTATTTCTTACATGAGTGCATCTATTTCGCACAGTGGTGCTAAGGGGGCTAAAGGTCACCATGAGACTTCACCCGGCATGAGGATTTGCCTATGCAAAAAAAAAAGGAATATGTCATCCGCGAATCCGTCCCTGGTAATAAATTATGCCTAACTTCCATGAATTGAAGGCCTTCTCGAAAAATCTTACTATCGGAATTTGCGTACCGTGGGTTCCTTTGATACAGATATCAAGCTTGATTTATCTGTAGCCTTCTTTGGAACTTGAATCTTATTATTTATAAAATTAAAAAAAAAGATTTATAGTGAGTAAGTGGTCGTAAGTCGAATCTGCTGTAAGTCCTAATAAAAAGTAATAATATACACCAGTCAATAATACATACACATAATCTTAATATGAAATAAAAATTCGAAAAGTAAAGTGTCGAGTGTATTCACGCTGGAACAAATGTAACAAACTCGTATATTTTTTTAAATATACAAATTAGAGATTTTGATTGCATCGAGTCAGTACGACGCTATCGTAATTGTCGTTTGTCGAGTTTTGTTATACGTGCAGGCATCGGCTTTCGATTTCAAATAGGGGACTGGAAATATTCTTTTTATAAGTATTAACTAACTACCCATCATAGAGGACACATCGTGACAGTACAGAGGCATATCAGCCCCCTAGCAAAGCGCTCCAAGAAAGACATGATCAGGCACTGCGATTGGTTGAAGCAAGATAAGTCGCACGATGTGTGACATAGCAGCCAATCACAGCCCCCCTAGCACAGCGTTCTAAGAAATAAGTGACAAGACATAAAACGCGCTGCGATTTGTTGAAACTAGCTGAGTCGCACAAAGCGTGACATAACAGCCAATCAGAGCGCGTATTTGTTCTATGTCATGTCTTTCTTGAGGCGCGTGCTAGGGGGGCTGAGCGTATTTGTATATGTCGTGTCTTTCTTGACGCGCTTGCAAGGGCTGCAGGACAGGCGAGCCTATAACATACTGACTCATACGTTATCATTAGACACAGTATTCAATCACATACATATTGAAGTTATCAATATATAAATAGCAATACTACGCTTAAACCTCTTGAAATTATTTGGTTTGTCTTCGGAGATATTACCTAGTTATTTCATAGAAGTACCTACATAGCGGTACAATAATCTGATAGGTAAGACTAAATATATGTCACTGGTTTCCTTTGTTTTTGGATTCTTTATTAATTTAGCGACTTTTGTACACAGTGTGACGAATCCCAACGTACAGTAACCTTAACTTTTTTTATCACTATGAACAAGAGTTATATTATCACAAGAACAATTACTACATATTATAGGCATTAATTTCAAAGGTAACAATTTTAAAATGAAAAAAGAACTGACTTCAACCAGTACTTCCTATTCGTCACTACATATTTCCCCTTGAATCTGGTTTGACATAATCAAACTCTCGATTTTCCTATGGAGATTAATTTTTTTTTTGCTTTTCCCCGTATTGGCGCCACAGCAAAAGTTGTCATATTGACGAGCACGACAACGTTTCTATATCCCTTAAAAAAGTTTCGTCAAAATTCGTTGGTTGGTTTTTCCTGGAAATAATAATTATTCACATTACACACTCACAATCGTACATACATACTGCGTGTAAAAGGACCCCGAGCAATGGTCTTAGAAACGTTGTTGGGCTCGTCAATATGAACAACTTTTACTATGGCGACAATGTGGGGAAATGAAAGGAAAAATTTCGATCCCCATAAAAAAAATGCGTTTAAAAGTTAATCATATTGACCAGCCCAACAACGTAGACGCTCGGGGTCCTTTTACACTCACTATACGGTCGAAATGTGAAAAAAAATCAAGGGAACGGGATATAAGGCGAATAGCATCGCCGGGTTATAGACAACTAGTTGTTGTTGTCATACATTTTGTGGACTTGTAAAAATAATAAAAATAAAAAATAAATACACTTCACGCCTTTAATCCCAAAGAGGGGTAGGCAGAGGCACTTGCTAAAGCAAGTACCCACGGGTCACCAAGCGTATTTAACCCAACGTGACAGGGGGTGAGCCCATCGCCGTTTAGGGTTCACACACCTTGTGGTGTGCGGGTTTCATCACGATGTTGTCCTTCACCGTACGAGCGTTGCGTGCGTACATAGGCTCTGAAAAAGAGTCCCATTGGTACACGTCCAGTAGCCGGACTCGAACCCGGGACCTCCTGGTTACAAGTCAAGTGTCCGACCAACTGGACCACAGACGCTTGTGGACTTGTAATGTACATAATTTTTTTTATTACTATAAACAAACGCGAGTTTTGCGGGTCATTAAAAAACTCGTTATCAGTAGGTAGATATTTTATGCAAAGTCATTACGACCTTGAATGGTAAGTTCAAGTCGATAGCGATTTCATAATATCCATGTTACAATATTGTGTTCTTCCCAAAGAGCGGGCCACGGTTCGAAGGTATTTCCAAAATATTTTAATATTTGTACCTAGTATAACAGCGCGAAATAAAAAAATGTACAAAGCAAAAAACAATAGTAAAGCAAGATATCCACAATATTTCTTTGGCAGAAGAACAAATTTACGTGGGGGAATGCTCATGGACACCCCGCCGCTTTTAGGACGCCTTATACGCGAGGCAGGGGATACCGTAGTCCTTGTCTAAACGCCCGGAACTACAGGGCTAAGAAGAACAAATACTTGCACAGGCAGTAAATAATATAAAATACAAATAAATATAAGTCAACAAGTATAAGTATAAGTATAAAATACAAATAAATTATTATTATTATTATTACTAAGATCTCTTGTTAATGGTAAGTTGTTAAGTTTCAGATATTAATATGTTAGAAAGAAATAGTTAAGAAAATATTCTAATTATAAAATAAACACACTTATGTTAATACACACATATAGGTCCCTCTACTTACACTACACTTTTAAGTAGTAGGTACCTACATCATACATTCATATACACACTCACACATACATACACACATACTCTCACCACTACTTAAGATTAGATTATAAGTTTTACTATAAAACTACTATTGCTGTGTCCTACAGGATCTACAATGCTTGTGCAATCCATATATGTAACACCTTTTATACCTACCATTGTAGAACGCAATAAATATAATGAGTATTGAGTAATACAATAAAAAAAAAATTCGTTTTACCTCTCGATGTATTTCAAACAGTTTAAATCCATGTATAATGATATCAGATTCTGGCAACCATAGTGTATGCTGTATATAGCTATGGTCAGTTGACTACGTAACCATGTCGCGTGATATAATATGTACCTACACATAAATTATCATTAGGACAGATGCACATGATACGAGTACGAGACTTTTCCGCAACGCGATGAGCCTATACTAATTTAACTAATCTGCAGCGAGCTCGTAAAAATCAAATGACTGTATCGTACACTGATGTCTCTTGTTGCTTTAACCATTATTTTAATATATACTTAGTATAGAACCTGCAATAAACAGTTAATTTAATGTGACGTAATTAATATAATAAAGGTATTCATAAACGTATTATTCAAAGGCTAATTTAACTTCAGCACTGCAAATCCGGTGATTAGTGAAAAATGTTTTAACAGTATTTAGATTATTTCTACGTATTCTTGCGTCGGTAGCTCAAAGGAGGTCAGGGATATAAGCTTTTAGCCATGACCCTGACTTCAACCCTCAACTTTGGTTCTTATACGTACATCGAGCTACAGTACAACTAGCAGCCAAGAAGCAGGACATACTCCTAAAGTTACGACGGTATTTTGCGTTGGTTCTACGCTCGCTTTATACCAAGCACAAGTTCGATTGAGCATTGAATAATGGATAATCCTTGGGATAGTTTGGCAAAATACCAGCTCTGAAGGTAGGTAATGGAAAGGCGTGCTAGGTGACTACAGGCTGGCTGAAAGACTAGAACATCGCCGCAAGGATGGGAGTCTATCTGTATTCACATTTGGTAAATGTGTTGCGGAGTTGGACAGTTCAATATACCCTCATCGCGCTTCTACAATAGCACAACCAAAATAAGCGCGAAACGTCATCCATATAAGGTGGATGGTTCAGCTTTGTAGCGAGAACCGCAAGAATGTGAAATGATTTACTGGAGTCTCTTTCCTGCGCATAAATAGTTTGGACTTCATCAAGGATATATAGGTGTGCTTCGTTGAAGTCCACATCGCTGCATAAAGATTGAGGTCATACGCTTATAAGAAAAACAAAACTGAATGAGACACTTTTACTTCATCTCAAACTAATTTATACGGAGCATAGTCGCTGCGAGTTGGTACGGGCGTATCTCTTTCTCCATTTCACTATCATCCCCACTGCTCCAAAAAAAAAAAGATCGACTAAGCACATGACAGAAAAGCTCTGGTGAGAATTTCACTCATGTGATCGGGTCGATGATCAGTACGTACATGCTGTCATTTTTTCCCTGGTATACTTAGGCACAGCCAAGTGGTGTGGTAGCCATTTCGTTTTCTCTATCATACCACATCGAATGGTGCGGGAGAACAAATAATTACTTAAAAATCAAATCACTAAAGACGCGTAGTCTTTAGCGATTTGATTGATATGAGCTCACAAAACTACGAGAATTGTATCACAGATGGGTGACATTATAATTTATAGATTTGGGATCCTGTCAACACTTTCGAGGGCATTCAATTAAAGCCAATAAAAAAAGTTATACGGAGTACATACAAGTGATGCTTGGTTGGATTACTTTTTTATTGGTAAGGCGGCAGAAATTTAATGGCTGTCATGTCGACTGAGACTGTCTTTAATGAACAACTGAAGCCCTACCCTACCCGCCTCTCTACGTAGAGACCATTCTTTGAAGACGTGCGCATCTACTTGCACTTCGTCAGATTGTGCATGTCCATGAAATATCTATGAAAACTTGGTCCACACTTACCTTGCACGAGAACAGACTGAAGGAATATAACGGCAAGCGCCGCCAGAGTAGCAAGGCCAATATGCTGCCACACCAAGTAGCAAGCGATCGGCAGCAGCGCAGGCATCACCCACAAGTAGTGAAGGAAAAGCACCACAAGGTCGAATCTATTCACGTCGTTTGACATCATGTTCACCACTTGACCGGGGTCTGTTTGGCCCAGAGCAGCGCGATCGAGTTTCAAGATCTGAAACATTGTTCACCAGTTAATGAGTTGGTACCTACACGTGTCCCCGGTCTCTTCTTTAATTTGCAATCAAAACATTTGATCAGCGCTGTGATTGGCTAAACAAGTGACAGCCTAATCACCTTTTTTGATAGCACCTGCAGTGTTAGAAGAAACCGGAAGTGTTTTCCTGTTTCTTTGTGGTAACACCTTGGTTGCTACTGAAATACTACGGTAATGAAATAATAACCGTAGTATTATGTGGTACTACTGGGTGTACCACGGTTTCAAAAGGAGAAAACGTATATGAAGCGAATCTAATAATACAATAATATAAAACAAAGTCGCCTCACGCTGTCTGTCCCTATGTATGCTTAGATCTTTTATACTACGCAACAGATTTTCATGCGGTTTTCTTTCATAGATAGTGTTTCCAGAGGAAAGTTTATATCTATAATACATGCATATTAGCAGAGAAACACTGTTATTAATGTACATTGACAAAACAGTTTGCTGGGTCAGCTAGTATAATAATAAAATATGAAGCGAAAGGGATTTATCAGCACCATGGGAAATGGAGATATGAGCAGGATATTATATTTAGAAATACCTAAGCCATTATCATTGTTGTTTTTGAACGAACTAATATTTGAACATACCTTTCGTTTTTGCATTAAAGTCTAGGTAATTGTCCAGGAAGGTTACCTAGGTACGTAATAATGTTTGTACGTGCTATGACTAAGTAATGTCAATATTTGTCATCCGAGTTGAAAAAACGCTGCTTCTTTAGAGCTAAGTGCCACGACATGCGCTGCATAATGTAGTGGAAGTTAAACGACATAATGTTCTAGAGAACTTATTCCTATTTATCTTTACAGCTGACTCACAATAGCGATTCTTATAGTTTTCAAATATAATTACCTACTTAAGTTTTCAGGGCAGTGAAAAAAATGCGTAAGAAAAATAGTTTTACCCAAAAAAAGAACGACTTCAACCCGTAAACTAAAAAGTAAAAAATAAATTTATTTCTTACAAAGTAATACGTATTTTCATTTAAGTTGTTCAATAAAAATACCTGATTAAATAATTATTTTAAAATATTGAAGTCGGTGCCAAGTAAAACAATATTTATCAATCTTTCTGACGATTATATTCATAGTTAGCAGGTATATTAGGTTAGTATCGATTCATATTTTTTTCTCATACTGTTATTGTTTTGATTTATTTAAGTAGTTTGTAATTACTTAGTTAGCTTGTTGTAGTATTTACTTGGCACCGACTTCAATATTTTAAAATAATTATTTAATCAGGTATTTTATTGAACAACTTAAATGAAAATACGTATTACTTTGTAAGAAATAAATTTATTTTTTACTTTTTAGTTTACGGGTTGAAGTCGGTTCTTTTTTTGTTAAAACTATTTTATTTTACGATTTTGAGTGATGGGTCGACCGAACAAGGATGCTCAAGGAGAAAAGAAGAAGATAAAAAAAATTAAGACTTTTATTTTTACTTTTTGTTTTTGTAATGCATGTTCAACACTATGGATAAATCATAGTACCTACAATGCGACATTGCTTGGTAATGATATCTAGATGACATCTTCGTTAGTTCTTATTCTGTTAGTTGGGATAAAATCTAAAGTACTGAATCAATTTAGATAAAATTTTAATGGGACCATCTTGAAAGTAAACCCTATCGAATGCAAAAAGAATTTTCAAAATCAGTCCATAAACGACGAAGTTATCCTCGAACAAACATAAAAAAATTAAATCTAAAGTACTGAACCAATTTAGATAAAATTTTAATGGGACCATCTTGAAAGTAAACCCTGTCGAATGCAAAAAGAATTTTCAAAATCGGTTCATAAACGACGAAGTTATCCGCGAACAAACATAAAAAAAAGCATATATACGGTCGAATTGAGAACCTCCTCCTTTTTTGAAGTCGGTTAAAAATTAATCATCATTAGCGAAAAACATTATTCACCTTTCGGGGACACGCCCCTCCTGGCGACGAGATAACATTAGTATTTATTTGAGTGTGTAATTTTATTATTTATTAAGAAAATAAAGGTTCACCGGCTACGACGTCGCTTTCAATGCCACAGTGGTCTTCTCCTCGGAGGATCTTGAAGTAGCCGTTGTCGCCCCAGTCAGTGTTCCACGAATTCGCAATGAGCCAGTACTTGGTCCCATTTTCCACACCCCAGCCCATCATCTTGACAGAGTGGCCTCCGAGTACACAGCCTTTAGTATGTCTGTAGACACCGGAACGATAGTTAGCGAAATCGACGTAAGCGGTGAATCCAGCTTCCACAGGCCCATTTTTAAACAGCTCTGCGCGTATTTGGTCTTCTCCTTTTAACATGTATACCTTTTTAGCGTACTGTTTGTCTTTCTTGAAGTCCACGTCGTAACCAGCTCTGCATTTCTCGTGGCACGTTGGTGTTTTGCTGTGGGTTTTGCTACACGGCTTCCTTTTACCAAGGACCCAGTGTTCGCAAGGGGGGATTTCGTAGGGGTAACAACCTTCATTCGAGTTGTAATTGCCTCCAGAGACAATACCGACATCCTTCCAGTAATTCCAGGCAGCAAAATTAGAACCACCGTTACAACCGTTGCCGTTTTCACAACAAGAAAGAAGATCCTCAGCAGAGAAATGGAAGTTCTTTGTTCCGTTCGAGTAGATGCAATAACGGTCGGTCATGGCTGCTACTGCACCAAAAGCCCAACAGCTCCCACAGGAACCTTGATCTCGTATTTCGGTCAGACTGGAGCATTCCGGCCACTTGTCCTTAGCATTAAAGCTTTCCGGCAAACTGGCTATAAAATCCTCGTCGTGAACCATCACTGGGAATGTGGAGCGTTTGTCATTGTCTGGCAGCAAGCCACATAGACGTTTGATGTATTCAAGCGGCGTGTCTTCGGGGAAGTTCCTGCCGGCGGTCCAGCCATTTTGTTCCTGGTTGATGAGCGCGATGAACTCGTCGGAAAGCGGATGCAGCGTGGTGGCAGCGATGCAGCCGGCGAGGCACGAGAGAAGTACGTAGCGCGCCATGTTAGCGTGCTCCATTACTGTCGAATTATGAGTTACCTGGTGTACTGCTGTTGCTAATCTAGCTTGAAGGGTATTTATACCTATCTACTCGTTGTTAATTTTATTTTATTGTTTTTTATGGTATGTATTTATTAGGATTGGTTCACAACGGTCGAGACATAATCATTTAGCGTAATTTCTACTCTTGTTCTAATCCCTTTAGGGATCTAAAGGGATTAGAAATCACTTCTAAAACCACAATTTATTAAAATGTGATTGTCACTTTAACTGACAATGTTTATAAAAAAAATACACTTCACGCCTTTTAATCGCAAAGCAGGGTAGGCAGTGACACTTGCTTAGTAAGCAAATGCCCACGGTTCACCATGCGTATTTAACCCAACGTGACAGGGGGTGAGCCCATCGCCGTTATAGGGTTCACACACCTTGTGGTGTGCGGGTTCATCACGATGTTGTCCTTCACCATGCGAGCGTTGCGTTGCGTGTATAGGCTCTGAAAAAGACTCGAACCCGCGACCTCCCGGTTACAAGTCAAGTATCCGACCAACTGGACCACAGACGCTCCACTATACTATCTATCTATCTAATGAATGAAATATAATATAGCAATATTTTACCTGCGAACTTTAACGTCATATTTCTCATAATTAATAAGCGCTTACTATTTTACATTTAGATACTTCTTTCCGGTCTCCTATTGGTGATGCACATGAAATATGCAAAAATAAAATCAAAGTTAAAATAGAGGGGAATTATTTTGCATTGATTAACACTTTTAACTATTATTTTCATTGCAACGGTGTGATTGATCTCTTTATAAATACCTCGATAAGTAGTTAACTTGACGGTAGATAGTCACTGCTTACACGTTGCCTAGGCAGCAGGTTCACACGCCTTAGGCCGCGCGCTGATGAATAAGAATCACTGAGTTCAGTGACCGATTTCGGAGTATAGGTTAGGGTAGGTTACGAGCACGACATGGGAAAAAACTCGTTTGGTAAAGGTTTTACATGTGTATGTCACTCCTTTTAAGGACCGATTTTAATGATTCCGTCTTTTGTTGGAAAGATAATAGTCCAAGTAAGATCCCATGATATGGGAACAACGATGTGATAATTAGCCGTGTGGTGATGGCGAATAGAAAACATGTGTCACCACCACAGCCAAACTTTTCCCGCTATGCTGAGGGAGCCCTCCAGGGGACGGGCAGCAGCGCTCTCTGCGAGTTAAACCACAATACCACTGCGATCGCTAACCCGCCTGCCCAGAGTGGCGATTATGGGCATTTACCTTCAATATAAGCACAACAAGGCCACGGCCCCCAGTTTCCGGCGGCTCCGCTCCGGTTTTTCATATGAGGTAAAGTAGTTAGGATAACTTCGCACTAACTTACATTGTTCCAGTATTATCAACGATGTTGTTTCCGTACTGTTACCCCTAAGGATAATTTCGTAAGTAAACCAGGAGTATGCATATGCGTAGTATGCAAATAAAGCTGTTTTAAGCTACGTAGTTTTTTTTTATTTCTGACAGTGCATAAGAAAATTTCTACATTTTGCAAGACAGATTTAAAAATTAAACAGAGTGTAATTTTTTTGCCATGGTCATTGGTCCGTCCACTGGTAAACATGACATCTCTAGAGGAAAAAATTGTCTACTTTGTATGGAGAAGAAATATATTCTTTCTTTTCCCCACATTCTCGCCATAGTAAAAGTTGTTCACATTGACGAGCCGAGAATCGTTGTTGTTCTTAGACCATTGCTCGGGGTATTTTAAACTCTGTTCGCGGATCACGTTGTTGTCACGCCTATAAAAGGACTCCGGGCATTGGCCCGGGGTCCTTTTACATGCAGCATGGTGCTTCCAGTTGAGGTGATTGTCTAAGTTTATTAGTAGAGTGAACTCATTTACGATATCTACTTCCGTTTTTTTATATTGAAACTAGCTGTCCCGGCAAACATTTGTTTTGCCAAAGTAAGGTGCCTTTGTACCCCGTATATTGGGAGAAATACAACTGGTGGATGCATAAAAAATAGGCAGTAGCCGATTCTCAGACCTAGTGAATACGCATATAAAATTTGGTAAAAATCGGTAAAGCTGTTTCGGAGGAGTACGGTAACTAACATTGTGACATGGAATTTTTATATATTAGATTTAAAATCTAGCTTTATCTTTTGGCATCATAATGGCATGTTATGTCCAGCAGTGGACAAGTATGGGCTGATTATGATGATGATATCATAATTTTGATGGTGTATCATAATTTTAGTTTTAGGATAATTCAGTTGCAAGTTGTGTTCATGGAGCCAATGTCTTTCTTTATCTAATACTAGCTAGCTGACCTGGCAAACGTTGTTTTACCAAAATACCTTATAGCCTATGTTATTTCAGTTTATAAGCTACAATACTGCCAAGTTTCATCAAAATCCTTCCACTACTTTCTGCGTGAAAGAGTAACAAACATCCATCCATACATACAAACTTTCACGTTTATAATATTAGTAGGATGTTAGTGAGTTGCTCATTTAGGTTGTTGGTGTCTTTACATTTGGTAAGTATAGAAATATGCATATAGTAGGAGAAAAACAGTGTTAATATATTGGCAAAACTACGTTTGCCGGGTCAGCTAGTTAGATATATTAATGGGATTTTCCGTTGCAATTTGTTCATAATTAGTTGCAATGTAAAAGTAACCGAGAAGACCAGATAACAGAACCAGTGGGGTTAGAACACTAAGAAAACTTCCTTTCGTTTAGTGACGATTCATTTGTTTTAATGACGTCAGACCAAGCAGGGACGAGTTGCCGGAAACGAACGTATCGACCCGAAGCGAATTTTTTTAAACACATTGAATGATTAGCATTAGGCAGGATGGTGGTCAAACGCTTGACCGGTTAGTATCGATTCATATTTTTTTCTCATACTGTTATTGTTATGATTTATTTAGTTCGTAATTACTTAGTTCGCTTGGCACCGACTTCAATATTTTAAAAATAATTATTTAATTAGGTATTTTTATTAAACAACTTAAATTAAAAATACGTATTACTTTGTAAGAAGTAAATTAATTGTTTACTTTTTAGTTTACGGGTTGAAGTCGGTTCTTTTTTTGTTAAAACAATTTTATTTTACGATTTTGAGTGATGGGTCGACCGAACAAGGATGCTCAAGGAGAAAAAATAAAATGAAGACCTCATTTTACTTTTTATTTTTGTAATGCATGTTCAACACTATGGATAAATCATAGTACCTACAATGCGACATTGCTTGGTAATGATACCTAGATGACATCTTCGTTAGTTCTTATTCTGTTAGTTGGGATAAAATCTAAAGTACTGAACCAATTTAGATAAAATTTTAATGGGACCATCTTGAAA